>CM055955.1:16117609-16330715 GCA_029490685.1 Schizonepeta tenuifolia | reverse complement strand
ATGACTTTTAATACCCAGTAGTTGTGGGTACTTTGATGATGGCTGTATTTTGTGAAAACAGGAAAACTTTGCTGAAGGCTTATTTTAGTCTTAATTTCACCATTTTCATATATTTTGTTCCCTTTTATTGTCTTCATTTTATCTTTGCTTTAGCCCTACTGCATTTGCAATGAACACTTCACAACAACATGAATAAATCTCATGACTTTCATTTACCAACAACAACATTCAACTCAACACAATTAAGCTTAAAACAGTACCTACAACTTAGATTAAAACAGTACCTACAAGTCATTCAACAAGTTATAACCTTCCAAAATACAAGTCATTCCAACTACAACAAGTACAACTACAAAGGTTATAACCTTCCAAAATACATGAAGTCGACAACAACAAAACAATCACTACAAAGGTTATAACCTTCACAAAATACATTCAGTCGTCTGGCACGTAACAGTGCAAATATCACCTAATTCCAAGTTCAAACAGCCTTAAACCATCCAAAATAAACCATCATCACCATGCAGACAAATCCGAGAAAGAGCAACTTTATACGTTTCTCCACAGTTACCATTTTTTGGCCAAGCTGTTTCACGTCAACAACATCTTCACGGACAATTCCCTTGGACTCTTCAACATCTTCAGTTGCGAAATCTTCAGGTTCTTTTCCGGTGGAATTTTCATTTTTCTTCCTCACCCGAATAATTTCCTCAAGAGCTATATCCCTTTCAATCTTGAATTTCAGGAAGCAATCCTTATAGTAGGGAGTGAGCTCGGGATCAATCCAATCCCAATATTTACAATCTCCTCGCTACAATGCAAAAAAATAATAATAATAATAAATTCAACGACTAAAAAAAATAAAAATGCAATACTTACCCGACCCCGACGACGGCAATAGTAGTAGCGCCTCTCAGGGTTCGACACGGAATTTGAAGCCTGCGTGAGACAAGGCTCTGGTTCTTCACACTGGCAGAGTCTGATCGGGGGAAGGTAAGCCATTGAGCTTGTCTGTGAAGAAGACGCCATCGATGACTATGGCGAGGAAGAAGCCTGCAGGTGCTGCTGGAAGCCTGGAAATTTGATGAAAATGGCGAAGAAATCCGTCGAGAAAGAAGGGAGAAAAGGATTGGAGTTGAAGAATGTAATATAATCGATGATAAACCCTAATATATTGTTGAGGAAGAAACGACAACGTTTAGGGGGAACTTAAACGACACCGTTTTTGTCGCCGGAAAATTTTGACACATCAGCTTTTCGGAGAGCCACCTCAGCTTCGATTTGGGGGGAAATGGTCGCCGGACCGAGATTGCGTCAAATTGGAAGGTGACTACGTTGTATGCGAAAAAAAAAAGAATGTTACAGAACCGAAATTTAGGAAAAGGTCGGGTATTTCTATGCAATTTTCCCTTTTTCTTTTTGTTTAAAAAGACATTTTATGTTGATAGGGTCATGATGTACCAGAAAAAGGTTCCAAGAGAATTTCCAACTATTGTGAATTAGACTTCTCAAATGTTAAAGGAGCATGAGGATAATGAGATTAATTCAGGGGGATTTGGTGGTGGCCGCCCTTGTGATCCAATTCAATCAAAGGAAGTGTGTATTAGAAGTTGTGAAGCGAATGCAAGCGGTTTTGATAAAGCCATCATATATGAGGATATGACTGATTCAGGCCCACAAACCTTTATCAATGGATTCACAAAGGAGGACAAAGTGGTTGTAGATTCAATGGTTGACCTAATGGAAAATGGTCAAGTATGCACCGAAGCAGGTTGAGGAAAATTCAACTTTTAGGAAAGTCATGGATGCAATGCAAAGTTTTATTGATAGCCATACAATAGTGTCGACTTCTTGTGGAATGAAAGCACAGTCATAATTTATGGTAACTCAAACTAAAGATGCAGAATTTTGGAATGATGAGACTATAGCTATTATTAATGAAATAGAACATGTGGTGATTGATAAAAATAACTTAGCGAGGTGGGAGTATGACATGCCAAGCTTCAGTATTGGTTTGTCACAATACAATAATGTTGGGATAGGTGAGAATGAAAGAGATAAAGATGACTTCACACAGGATATTGTTTTATTGAATAAAAGAAACAACATTAGTGATGTTGAGGTAATGATTTTTGTTGTTATGTCATTATATATGAATTATTCTAATGCTATGTGTGTTTTTAATGTATCATTGATTCTTTGAAGGATGATGGTGGAACATCGGATATTACATCTAATAATGATGGAGATGTAGATGATGCTACAATGTCGGAGCACACCATATCCACATCCAACATGTTGGTAATGCAATCAAAATAAAAATCATGACATTTACTTTATGTTTTGATAGATTCCATGAACATGACATGCTACTAGTATCTTATGAAAT
The DNA here is from genome assembly GCA_029490685.1 of Schizonepeta tenuifolia. NCBI lineage: Eukaryota > Viridiplantae > Streptophyta > Magnoliopsida > Lamiales > Lamiaceae > Schizonepeta > Schizonepeta tenuifolia. The sequence continues at coordinate 16,328,326 of CM055955.1, read as the reverse complement.
TATATATATTATATCATGGAATTTTATAAATTTATATAATGAATTTTCATAATAATTTGAGTCATCGAAAATACACATGAAGTTGTTGTAGATTGCATGGTACAGTTGTGTTTTGTATGCTAAGATATATATATTTGTGCACAATTAACAAATATATTTGTTTTTTTTGTAATTATTCTGCATGTTTTGCAGAAAACATATATTTGCTTAAAATACAAGGTAGATTTTATTTTTAACTAACTGTAACATTATATTTCCTAAGTGAGAACCTACAAATTTTAATTGTATGATTATTTCAAATGAATTATAGTTCCATTTTTTTAGCTAGCTTTTATTTTGAATTGGTTCATGATTTACCTAGAGAGTTTAGGAAAATGAATTAAAGTTTCTTGTGAGGTTATATTATTTGTTGTCAATGTAACATATATTTGCTTGTAGTGTTAGTTTGGGCTGATTTGGATACTAGTTTGATTTGCTTTTAATTTTAGTAAGATTTGCTTTCCAAGTATCATGTATTTGCTTAAAAATACTATGTGATTTTGCTATTAAATGCATTGTAACATTCTTTATATGTTTTATATATTTGTTTTTATATTGTGTTACATTTTTTAGACACAAAAAATCTACCTCTATTTTATCGTGGCGAAAGGTGAAAAACCATATTCAGGAGTCAACACACCACATGGTACACATGGACAAGGCACTTTTAAAAAGATCAGAAAATATGCATTCACCATACTTTATAATACCACAATATTTCAGGAGGGCTATCCATTAAGGAAAAGGAATTGTGCTTTTGGATTATGCATAATGTGGGCGCAGACATGTTAGTAGTCATTACTTAATCAATGTTTTTTCCATTGATTCAGATCTCTATTTTTTATTGTCTTAATTTTTGTTGGGTCACCTAATAGGGAAGATTTTATGTTCTTCTATAAGCAAGTGTGTGTAAGAAGGCATGAATTATTGTCAATCCGATCAAACAGGTTTGTTAGTGTTGCAGTACTTGATGTATTGAGCATAATGATGAACCAGAAAGAGGCTTCGCGTTCATCAGCCTTACCATACCGATTTTTTTACGACAACTAATCCATGGGCAAGATTTACTTATACTCATACTTTTAATGTTCTTAAATATCAAAAGGTATTGAATCTCGTTGGTGATTTTGTAATTATTGATTAATTGTATGAGAGACCGCTTGTCCAAAAACATGATAATTTGATCTCGAAGTTGGGTCAGCCCAAAACAAGCTAGTCAGCTTACCATGCTCGTCAATACAATAGTCGAATGTAAATGCATAACACACTTCACATTTGTGAAAAAAATTATCCAACACCAACTGTGCATCCACACCAACAGCATATGCACGCAGATCACGTGAAAAGTTCTTGAACTCAATGCTAGTACAACCGACATTTGAATAACTCCCAACAACTTCTTTAAAGAGCTTATATGACTTCATAGGTCCAATATTGGCTCTAGCACAATTTAATATAAAATTCTGGTGTGCAAAATTTAAACTCCTGTTGGCTTTCATAAAATGTCTATATGACTGAGAAACCAAATTATGGGAGTGACGTTCGTCAAAATCCATCACGACGTAACCATCACTTGTGCAATATTTGAGCGCCAACTGAGCCATACATTCCACTCTTTTAGAGACCCTACGTCTCTTTTTCTTTATAACTACATCGTCAATTCCTTTCTCGTCACATTTAGCATTTTTTTCCCTTGTCAGTTGCAATAAATATATTTCCACAAAATGATATTATTGGATGATCTTTTTACTGGACCTCGCCTAATATAGAATCCGGTAGCTAAAGCATACTCCCTGTAAAATTATATACCGTCATCTAACGATTGAAACTTTTGTCCAATGTACGGCTTCAAATCAGAACTACTATGTGAGATATGATACTCAGATAATCCAGGAGAGATAACAATGCTACTTTGTGTTCACCTATTTTGGTCTGTACAGGTTAAAAAGAGAAAAGATATCACAAGGTCATCGTAAGCAAATGAAGAAGTATCAAAATTATTCATCATAATATATTCGGGAGTAATATTCCGAGAATAGTGTAAAGAAACGTGATATATAATGAAATAAATCAACTATGAGAATGCTTCAAACAACTCAAAGGAACACCCTTGAAAAGCATACAGTAGCAAATAGATACTTATGTTGATCAAAACAGAGTAAAGCAATCATAATAACACATGTAATATAGAAAGAAACATTAAATTTGTCTATCAATGAAATAGAATATATTGATTAACGCAATTGCATTAAAAATCTAAAAAAGGGGCAAATTTTATTATCAACTAAAGCAAATTGAAATGCTTGAATTAGATAATATCAACCCGGACCAGTATCCAAATGATATATAAACATAAATCAAAGGAAATTGATTACTCTATACTTGGAGAATTCATAATGATTTTGATGCAATCACTGTAAAGAAAGTTGACGAAAAAAAATATAGGAGAAATGAGTTGGAGAATTCTGGAAATGTTTTGCTCGGATGAGTTTGTTTTGTTAAATTTTTCTCATATTTAATCTTACTCATAATAGACTATTCTATCTCCATAATATAAGATCAATTTTCGATTACAATTAATTGTAAAGTGACCTTTGTAGCATTTTGCTATATTAAATAATAAAAGCAGACTTTAATTATACATCATCGATCAAGAAGATTGTACGGCTTGGATCGGTACCTAGTTAATACATGGAGATATAGTTCTCATTTGAACCTTCCACATATATATATATATATATATATATATATATATATATATATATATATATATAAACACAAAGTATGTATTTATTCAATAAACACAAGATCGTATACATTAAAATGTAACATTTTCGCGTTCTCAGAAATACATTAATGCATTTTTCTCACATCAGAAATGCATATATTCATATATATATATATATATATATATATATATGAAGTAAAGATATTCGGACACAGTGTGGCCAGCTACACGCGTTAAAAATGGTAATATAAGTTGTGAAAATGAAAATATACCCTAATTGAGAAACATAAACCCTAGGGAGAAATGTGATTATTTTCATTTTTACAGTCAACTTTCTTTTTTTTTCACGCATGTGGCTAGCCACAATGTGTCCGAATATCATTACTCATATATATATAGGAAATAGATCATATAAGAATAGATCTTATCTTAAGAAATGAGAATAGATCTCCACCATAGATCTATTGGTGATGAAGGGTTAAGATTTGGCCAAGTCAAAGCGGGTCAAACCCGGATCAACCCGGGTCAACCCGTTGACTTTTTTTTTCGATTTTTTTAAATTTTTTTATAAACTGTCACCCAAGATGCACAACTTCACATATTCGGATGCACCACTCTATATAACTAGATGCACCACTAAGTGCATTTAGATGCACAAGATTTTCAGTTTTTTTTTTCAATTTTTTTTTTAAACTGTCACCCAAGATGCACAACTTCACATATTCGGATGCACCACTCTATATAACTAGATGCACCACTAAGTGCATTTAGATGCACAAGATTTTCAGTTTTTTTTTTTTCAAATTTTTTTTTAAAACAGTCACCCAAGATGCGTCATTTCACATATTCGGATGCACCACTATACATAATGAGATGCACCACTATGTGTAGTGAGATGCACCGAATTTGTAAAAAAAAAAAAAAAAAAAAAAAAAAAAAAAAAAAAAAAACTAAAAAAAACTTGATAAAAAAATGCGTAACTAGATGCACCACAAGTGCGTAACTAGATGCACCACACAGTGTAACTAGATGCACAATGTTTTACGAAAATAAAAAAACGAAAACAAAACTAGTGCATCTTAATGCACTTAATGGTGCATCTCATTATATAGTGTGGTGCATATGAATACATGATGTGGTGCATATGACCTAACCTTAAAAAAAAGCGAAAAAAAAAAACTTAAAATCTTGTGCATCTCAATACACTTAGTTGTGCATCCGAATATGTGAATTGGTGCATCTGAATATGTGAAGTTGTGCATCTTGTGTGACAGTTAAAAAAAAAATCGAAAAAAAAGTCAACGGGTTAACCCGGGTTTGACCCGCTTTGACCAAGTTAAATCTTGACCCTTCATGTAGATAAGATCAATGGTGGAGATTAATTCCTATTTCTCACTTTAAAGGAAGTTTGCATGAGAATCACTCCCTATATATATATAGGTGAGTTCATGTGTAAAACCTTCCTAGTGTATGAAATAGGAAGAATTTTCGATCATTGATTACTCTTAATCTAATGGCTAAGATTTAATGCGGCTAAAATGGCATTTTATTAAACACTAATGAAACTACCGGCCTTTTGAATTAAAAGGGTAATCTCGTACGTAAGAGAAAAGAAATAACTACTATATCCTACTTTTATGGTAAACGAAAGTATTGGGATTAAGGGAACAAAATTCCCAAAAACTGAAACCTTCTCACATATTGGATATGCTTTTAAATATATAGTACTAGGGTAGCACATCTTATGCAATGTATGCATTAGCTTTTATAATAAAGTTAGAAATATTGTTTTAATTTACGATCATTATCGTAATGCACTTTTTGCTGATTGTAATGCATTTGAGATTTAATTATAATGCACTTATCTTGGATAAGTAGATATACAAATATTGTGTGCGACGAAGATGATCCAGTACATTCATAATTCATTGACTATATGTTTTAATGCATTCATTTCAGTATTTTGTAATGCACTTCTCCTTATACAAAACTTTGAACATTCAAAGTTAATTTATGAATGTTGGTGAGGATGAATATTGCAATGCGTTGTCTACATGCGATGCATTCGTGATTCGTTGGACTATTAAATTGCGTCGGGCATTAAAGGCGTCGCCGCAGATTGGTTATAGGCAGATGGAGAGGCCGAGATGATGGAGTAGCGGGAGAAATTGGCAAAGCCCGCGTCAAGGGCATCGTCGTTGCCGAGCGAGAGGTCGATGAGGCTGCCGACAAAGAACATGGAAATAATGGAGAAGGACTTATAATTTGGCCCTATTAAATTCACATATATATTGGCATTTCTAGAAGAACGCTGATCAAAATTACAAGAAATGATTTTGATGGTTTGCGTGCATAATAATATGTGGAAAGATGTGTGTATCAAGAAACCGTTCTATTATAATTATTAGTAGTAAACAAAAATTACTTAGCTACCCCCACCCACAATTTACAATATAATAAAATAATTTTAATGCTTTCGAGATCTTAAATTTAATGCTTATATCTAGATTCACAAAGCAGTAAAAAAAAATTAAAAAAATCGATATTTACACTTTTAATCATGCACAACATCATATTTTGGAACATATATTATTAATATTTTAATAAGTCCCATTCAATGTTTTTTTTAAATCTTTAATTTAATACTTACAATTAGATTCATAAAATAGAAATTACCATAAATTAGATTGTTATTTCTTATACTTTGTGATTTTAATATAATAATTTTTTCAAAAAAAAAAAAGTCTCACCTAGTCCAAAACATATTGCAATACCAGTAGCACTATACTTATGGAACTAAAACATAGTGGTGTTTTCGCTATGTAATATTATGTTTTGATATTCTTGCTATAATGTTTCTTGGCCACAAATATAATGTTTTTGGTACCACATATAGCAAATATGGGAACCACATACATCAAGTATACTATTTTAGTATCCTTGATACAATGTTTCAATATTCTTGATGTAATGTTTCTTGGCTATCAATATAATGTTTTTGTACCACAATAAATCAGAAATAATATTTAGTATTCCTTGGATAATGTTTCGATAATGTGCTCGTTTGGTAGGTTAAGTAGGATTAGACAACATAAATAAATTTGAGACTAAAGTCAAGACTAAACTCAAGACTAATTATTTCATATGTATGTTTGGTACTCAAGATTGAAGTTGAAGATTAGTTGTATTTATCAAGATTTGTTGTTTGGTACTCTATACAAACTCTTGATTAATTTTGAATTTTCCATTTCTAACCCACCCTAATTAATAAATTACAAAAGAACTCATTATCTATATTCCTCTCTCTATCTCTTCCTCATACCCCAATTTCTAACCCCCTGCTATGATAAACAACGCCGCCGCCATACCTATCCTTCCACCATACATACAATTTTCTCCAATCTCATCATCTCAACCTCCGTATCAATCATCATTATCATCATCCCAAATTAACCAGCCCAGCCCGAAGATTATCTCTTCTGCCTATTGGGCTCAGTTGGCCCCACAATTTGATTGCTAAAATAAATGCTCGATAATGAGCTAGCTCCATCAGGCATCAACAACCAAGGCGGCAGGCATGACTGAACAATGTTCATCCGATTAAAAGAACATTGAATCTTATATATTTAAGTAGATCGAGCTTACTCAGAGCATAGCATAAGCCTCTTTGCTGTAGAAATTACTCTGCAATTTTCAGAGGTATATGAAAATGGTACATGCTTGTGTTTCTGAGATTATTTTATGGTGATACTGATAGGAAAAGTAAAACAACGTAGGATTGTACCAAATAGTCGGCAGAAGAGAAAGAGGAGAGGGAAGAGAGAAGGGATGAAGAGGGGTAATTTTGTCTCCATCTCATTAGTGAGGGAAAATAATACCAGGGTTGGGTGAGATTATTTACGTGAGAGTAACAGTGAATACCACCGGGCCTTGCATTTTTATTGGGCTCTTCATGTTATTTGTGTGGTCTACCAAACACAAGATAAACCCCTACTAATAAGCTAGTAGGGGGTTAATCTCCTCTACCAAACACGCACTCACTATGATGTTTTCTCTTTTCTTCTTTCTAGGCGGCGTTTCTCTCATTAATGCTTCCTCATCTTTGATTAGTGGACGGCGGTGAGCAAATGTTCGAGGGTCTGATTTTCCTGGTGGAAATTAGGTTCATAGGTTCACCGCATTAACATTGGTAATAGTGTTTCTGATATTCACTTTGGCGATATGGTAAAAGCATTAAATCTGGAAGATATGGTGAGAGGGAATCACGGGATTGATAAAATTATGAATTTGAAAAGAACTAAAATACCCCTAATGGCGGCAAGTCGGCTAATTGAAAAAATAAAATAAAATTTGCAACTTTTAATGTTGCCCACTAATAAAATCATGATTAATGGATTACATGTAGTTTCTAGTTTCCATATAAGGACTGGTTTTCATCTAATCCCCTCCACATTATATATATATATATATATATATATATATATATATATATATATAATATTGTTAGGAAATATAGATACACATACAAATCAAACACTAATGTTCCGACGTGTAACTAGATCAAGGATTTCACTATATGTGATGGTCACGGTAACGAGTTAACTGATTTATGAGGGGGAATACACCAGTACATATTTTTACTTTAAAAACTTTTGACTTGATTTCTCGATAACTATAAAGCTTAGTTGGAGTGGTCGCACAGTTGGCGATACAATTGACTTCTTTGACTGAGGATTAACTGTATAACGAACTGAGATTTTAAGTGTAGTGCGGAATGTGGTGGAAAATTGATTAACTCGTTTTACTGAAAATCTTTGCGAAAGTCAAGTTCGCGAAACTCTTAGTGCAGTTTTTATAAGTATGTTGGTATGGTGCATATAGTCTTCAGTTAGTAAATAAAAAAGTAACTAAAAACAGAAAGTAAAAACACGGATGGTTTTACGTGGTTTGGAGAGCGACTCCTACGTCCACGACCAGCTGCCTTACTGGTAATCTCTTGAAGCGTTTATGCGTACAATTCAAACGTACAACTTGGTTTGCGGGTACTAAGAAACCTTTATAGTGCATGCGGGTCCAACAAGACCTAAACAATCCAATTACGGGTTCAGACAAAACCCATATTTGTTTACGGGTACAAAGGAACCTAGCAACTTTGTAAACCTAGTTAGGGTGTGGAAAGGGATTTGTGGGGCTTTTCCAACAAAGAAAACCTACTACACTGGAAGTGGAGATTTTCTCTTCTATATTTGAAATCTCTAACTCCTTTGAAGTGAGAAAGCTTAGGGGAGGAGAGTGTATATCTTCTAAGACTCGATCTAAGAACAGATTCTGCAGAGCTAGAAGAGAGCACAAGGAGATGGATGAATTCTCAAACTTTTGCTTCGAACACTTGTATTTTCTCTTGTATTTCTTGGAAGCACTTGGTGTAGCATCGGTAGTCTTCATGCTTGGAGAGAGTCTCTGTTTATAGGCTGATAAGTCGAACTAGCCGTTGAAAAGAGCCATTTAACCTCTGTCATGAAAACGATGGGTTTATCTCACACTTCTGCAGACTTTCCTAAAATGGCAACTGTGAAGCTTGCTTTCGAATTGTGCTTCTTTAGTGTCGGTCCAAATAAGGAAATAAACAGTCTGTCTTGCTTTTCACGTGGTCTTGTGTTGTTTGAATTTGAAGTCAAGTCCAAGTCTTTTCTTCAGACTTCTTCTCACTTATGATTGCCACGGTTTGAGCACAACTGATGATCTAATTGTGCAGCTCAAGTACCGGAGTCAACTGTGACTTTCTCTGACTTGATTAAGTTGAGCTTGGTCTTCAGTTGCTTCTTCAATTTGAATCCTTCTAAAGATAAAATTCTTACGCTCAAACAGTGAGCTCTAACTATAAAGACTCTAAGGCACATCTACCCGGTTGGAGTCAGTTGGATTTTGGTATAAATAAAAAACTTACTAATTTTCTCAACAATATGATACTACTATTTGTTACACAAATTAAGCCCTAATCATACTCCCAAATGAATTTGCATAACACCACAAAAACGGGTAGAATAACCAGTCTTATCCTAAGCTCATCCAAATAAAAATATGTTAAAGAGTTCGATCAAGTAGTAATTTAAAACTAAAACTAAAATTAAAAATATAATCACACACATAACGAGATGCATTAACAAACAATCGCATGATAGAGTTGGGATAGAACTTTTTCAAGATGGATGCAAAAAAAGGGAAAAAAAATTAAATTAACACCATTTCTATGCATAGACTATTATGTAGAGTTCTGCATTACTGTTAATTATTAGCTTCATCGAGCTTCTCTTACCAATTACCACACAAAATGAATCGTGTTGCAACAACATTTCGTAAAGCATATTTAGAAACTAAATTAATTACCCAGCAAAATATCACATGGAAAATGGTCGAGCAAAGAGAAACCCCCCAAAATTAAAATATTAATAGTAACATTGATTCCTTAAACGTTACTTAAAACTTTTGAGAGATGATCTTCTACTTCTTTCTTGTACTTGGTAAAAGGATCCAACACTTTCCCTCTCAAATACTCATATGTGGCTCCTTGCCCCGATATCTTTCATTTCTCTGCACCTCAACAATCAATAAAGCACACAGGTAAACATTTAAACTAAAAATCTTCTATCTAAACTATTGGGTCTGGTAGAGATATAACCCAATTAACACGCACAAAGAAAAATATTAACAGAAATAAAGAAATAACGACTACAAAAAATTATGGATTCGGAAACGAGAAAACAGAAGAACAAAATAAACAATAAAGAAATAAAGGGATACAAACTTTTCTAGGTGCATGAATTTGCAATAATTCATAGACGGTTTCTTAGGAAGCAAGAACATCTTGATATGGTGAAATAACATGCACTTGAGTATATGGAGTATAAAGGAAGATTGCATGATAAAATCACAATCCAAATATAAAAATAAGTAAATCGTTAAAGAACATGTGACACATAATTGAACAAACCAACAAAAAAATTTGAGTTGAAAGACAGTATAACATACTCTAAGATTTTTAGTCCAATATAAATCCTTTTGGATATAACAAATTAACAATTTCTATAAATTACTTATCCTGAAAGGCTCCTGGCCTACTGGCTTGGTTAGTAATTGATAAATCAGTACTCAATATATAGTAGAAATACCTAATATAAAATAAAAATAAATGAATTTCTTTGCAACATGAAAAGATTAATTAATTAATTTTACCTAAGCTAATCAACCAATGTCAGATCAGATCACCCGCAAAGAAAAATTCCAACAACTATTCCGTACAGACCTACAAAAACAAACAAATAATGAATTAAGAAATAAAAAATGAAGAAATACTAAAATAATTAGAAGCACGGACGGCTAAAACGATTTATTGCCATGGGATGGGAAAGAGAGAGAGAGAGAGAGAAAGCAACAAAAAAGATTCATAAAAACGGAATATCAAACTCACATCAAATTCAGAAACGGAATAAAAAAAGAAAAAGAATAACAAAATAAAAAAGAGAGAAGGGATACGAATTTAAAAAAAAAGGGATACGAACTTTTGTCTTTTATATATTTGATGATGATGATGCGGTACGATCAGAAAACCATATTCAAATAAAACTGTTGAAAATTGTCAATATCATTGCATAAAATAGCAAATTTCCATAGAGACTAAAATAAGCTTACAACACATTGCGATTAAGTAGCCAACGAAAACCCCACGGTAGAGCCGTATACACACAACTTATTCAAATATGCGGCCACCATCACATATAGGCAAATACTATTGGGGATGACTTAATGGTAAAAGGGGACGCCTAAAACTGAAATGTGTGTGTTTGTGTGTATAATAATATAACAATATTAATAGAATAACGATTAAATACATCAAAGAGTCACACCCATTCGATTGGGACGCATGGTTCGAATAAGGCAATAACTCTACGGTATGCCCAAACCGACCATACAGTTTGGCAGTTATGGGCAGTTATGATCACATGCGGCTGATCAGAGGCGGTTGGAGTTGGTTATGGCCGAATGGACATCTTGATTCACCAAAAGACATGTCCATTTGAATTTCCCAACTAATCAACCATTGCACCCCTTCATGAATAGTCACAATTAGGCTATAAATGGATCCCTCATGATTACAATTTGAAATACATCAAAATAAATCTTTCTCTCTTATATATTTTTATACTCCTATATTTCTTAGAAACTTGTGAGTTCTTGCTTCAAGAAATTCGTCGAAGTGTAACTTTCGAGATATAGGTTTTGTATCCTGGAAGGTTAATTTCTTGAGACCATTTACACCAAAGTGGAAGGAATTAATATCTTTAAAGATAGCATCGTTTTTCGATATGCCTAACCTATCTTTAAATCCATTACCCACATTATATACAACAATTTTAAAGGTATTAACTTTTCTGCAATGGAGTCGATGTTGGTGAAGGCACAACTAAATGAAGGAGATAAGCTCGAGAGGCTGAACGAGCTTAACTACAAACATTGGAGTCTGAAGATGGAATACCTTTTGACAATTGCAAAGGTATTTTATGTTTTGTTTGAAAGTTGTCCAGGGGAGGAAGGCATTAATTTGGATGCAACGGAGGAGGAAAAGACCGAGACCATGGAGAAGGCAAAGAAATGAAAAAATGATGATTTCATTTGTCGTTATAACATTCTGCAGTCAATGAACAACACACTGTTCAACGTGTTTCACATCCACAAATCCGCCACCGAACTTTGGAATGCTATAAAACGAAGGTACGTTAATGAAGATGCTCGTGATAAATCTTTTTTAGTTAACAAATATGTTGAATACAAGGTGGTGGATACTCGATCGGTCATTGACTAGGTTAACGAGTTAAATGACATAGCAACAGAATATGCTGATGTTGGTGAATCCATTTCTGAAACTTTTTAAGTTTCGACCATCATTGGTAAACTTCCATCTTCATGGAAAGATTACCAAAAGAAACTTAAGCATAAGAAGAAGTCCATCTCTTTGGATGAACTTCTTCAAGGCATTCAAATTGAAACAGAGAGTCTCAAACGAGATGATTCAGTTTTTTCAAGAGTTGATGGTGTCAATAACTTTGATGACAAAAGTCTTCCTGGATCTTCTAAGGGAAACCAAGGAAAATTGAAGAAGAGGAAGAACTTTCAAAGAAATGGAAATGCAAATAAAAAAAAGAAGGAAAGTTGCTTTGTGTATGGCAAACCTGGCCATCATGCTAAGGAATGCCGACACCGCAAAGGAAATGACAAGAATAAGGAAGAAACTAATCTGGTTGACAAAGACTTTGTCGCGGTCATGTCCGAAATCTTCCTTGTTACTGACGGCTCAACTGATTGGTGGTTAGACTCAGGTACTACATGCCATGTTACTCCAAACAAGAGTCTATTCACTACATATCAATTGGTGAGAGAGCCCAAGGTCGTCTACATGGGAAATGCTTCTTCTAGAGAAATTCTCGGCGTAGGAACTGTTGCTCTTCCGCTCACATCAGAAAATACCCTAACTTTGAGAAATGTGTATCATATTTCCTCTATGAGAAAGAATCTTGTATCCATCCCCAAGTTGGATGACAATGGTTTCAAAGTAGTCTTTGGTGCCCAGAAAGTGTCTATCACTAAGAATAGACAATTTGTTGGAAAATGCTACTTGAAAGACAACATGTATATGTTGAATGTTAACTATAATAATATTACATCTTCTACTTACTTGTCTGATTCTTTACTTAATGTTGATGAGCATGTTAATTGGCATTATCGACTAGGACATATTGGTATAAATGTTATGAGTCACATGATAAGAAATGAGTTTATTCCTAAATCTTCAAATTCTTTTACTACAAATACTTGTGAGTGTTGTTCTCAATCAAAGTTGACTAAAACTTCATTTAAAAGTGTAGTTAGATCAACTGGTTTACTAGAACTTATTCATACAGACTTTTGTGATAATAAAGAGCATATTACTAGAGGTGGTAAAAGATACTTTATAACTTTTATAGATGATTTCTATAAGTTCTCTTATGTGTATTTGCTTAGAACTAAGGATGAGGCCTTTGATAAATTCAAAATCTTCAAGGAAGAAGTTGAATTGAGATCGGATAGAGGTGGTGAATATTTGTCTAACGAGTTCATATCATTTTGTTTACTAAATGGAATTGTTAGAGAATTTTCAGCACCTAATACTCCACCTCAAAATGGAGTAGCCGAAAAAAAAATAGATCCTTAATGGAGATGGTTAGTGTCTTGCTTATACAATCCAAATTACCCATGAGTTATTGGGGTGAGACACTATTGAGTTCTTGTTACATTAGTAATAGGATTGTGAGTAAGAAACATATGAAAACTCCATATGAATTATTTATTGGGCATAAGCCTAGTATTAAACACTTGAGAGTATGGGGTTGTATCGCATATGTTTTAGATGCTACTCTGTGTTGGATTTGAGGTGTTGCTGCTCAAGAGGTGATACTGCTCTAAGATGTTGGCAAAGTTTATGTAGCCAAAAGTACAGCTGAAGTGTCGAAGCCGCTGCGTAGAACAAACTCTGTTATGTGTGCTTCAGTCTGTGCTAAGGGAACCTGGAATAGTCTGGCAGAGACTTACCTTATCGGTGCGGATTTTGCGGGATCTTTTACAAGTTTATGATAGATGCGGACAAGATACATATCAAGCAGATAAGAGACGTGTTCCCCAAGCCTTATCCTCACAAGGAAAGAAGATCTAAAGAGATATACATGATGGAGAAGAGATCTAAGGGTTTCACCTATATATATTCGACATCTACATTGTGAGGAAGGCGCCGTCTATGTTTTATTGTTTGAGTGCTTATAATTTCTTGAGAGTATTGTATTGTGAGAGTTTATCTTTCATAAATTAGTTCCTAAAGAGAGTTAAAGGTCGAACTAGCGGTTCGGACTTAGGTTGAGCAATTGTATATCGTCAATCACGAATTCACGTGACGTTAGGAAAAGGCTGAGCGAAATGGTAGCATAAGGTGGTGACCTGTAAGTATAAGATCCTCTGTAGCCATTTCTTCTAATAGTGGATTGGTTCTCTCTTGGGCAAAGGCCCTCCAGACGTAGGTTGCAAAACCGAACTGGGTTACCATATCGTGTGTCTTTTATTTCAGCACAGTTTATTGTTTCTGTTACACTGTCTGTGCTAAGTTTTTCAGTAACACGAATAACTTTATATGTGTAACGTATACGTTTAGATCTAACACTTGGTACCAGAGCGGTACACCGATCTTACAGGTGTTGATCTTGGGACAGACATCTAAACGTGTTGCTGCGTTTGTGATAAGACACAATGACTTCCACAGGTGGCAGTTCGATGACGAAACCACCAATTCTTGATGGATCCAACTATGAATATTGGAAGATTCGTTTGATGGCACACATCAGAGCCATCAATGAAGAGGCGTGGGAGACGATAAAGTTAAAATTCAAACCTCCCATCATAGCCACGGGCCAACCCAATGCTAGCAAAGTCAAAGACAGGAAAGATTGGTCGGAAGCTGAAAAGAAAGAATCGGGGATGAATCAGGTTGCACTGAATTCCATTCAAGCATCTGTTACTATGGAAATATTCTCCCTTATTTCCACATGCGATTCAGCAAAGCAAGTATGGGATATTCTAGAGACTTCTTTTGAAGGAAATGATCGTGTGAAAGGGCAACGTCTTCAACAACTAGCAACCCAATTCGAGTTACTGAGGATGGAAGAACATGAGTCAATCAGTGACTTTCATGCAAAGCTGTTGAAATTTATCAACGAAAGTGTGGCCCTTGGGAACAAGTACAATGATGAATATCTTGTCAGAAAGGTATTAAGATCTTTTCCCAACAGATTCGAGTACAAAGTGGCTGCAATTGAAGAAGCAAGAGATCTTGCTAGCATGAAACTGGATGAGCTCATTGGATCTTTAAGAACCTTTGAGATGGGAAAGAAGAGTAAAAGCGCTGAAAGGAAAGGAGTTGCCTTTCAAGCACACAACTGGCACCCTGAGGCTCCGACTGTGCTAAAAGGAGAAATAGCAGCTGCTGAAGCAATGGCCCTAGTCACAAAGTCATTCAAGAAGGAGTTCAAGAAGTTTGCCAAACGAGGGCTTGACAAGAAGAAAGGAAGTAAATCAGAATACAGTCAATTGGATAAGGAAGACTCCCAGTCCACTCCAAAGACTGGACCTCAATGTCATGAGTGTCATGGCTATGGACACTTCAAGCGTGAATGCATCAATACAACGCGAAGGCAAGGCAAGTCATATGTTGCCACCCACAGTAACGAGGACACAGATGACACTGATGAAAAGGTTGCTCATGTTGCAATATCTATGGTACAGCCATCCATTCATGTGTCTGAGTCTGTGCCCACGAGCAAGAACAATCCAGTGGATGAAGAAAGTGATGCAGACAGCGTCGATGAGGAGTCAATGATTAAGAAGTATGAATACCTGATCATTAAGTGTGATGAAGTTGGAAGAATCAACTTAACCCCCAATGCCCAAATTGAGGAAGTGACGAAGGAAAGAGACAATCTGAAAGTGTTGAATATGTCTCTGCTTGATCAAAACAACATGCTTCTTCACAAGATGGATCAGATGGATAAGTTTGTTAAGATGATGAATAGTGATGCAACTTCCAAGCTTGATAAAATTATTGAAGCTGGACAGAGCTCAACCAACAAACCTGGTTTAGGCTTCCAAGGAAAGCAGTGGGTGTCTGTCGAAGACAAGGAGAAGAAGGTGAAGTTTGTTCCTCAACACAAGAAATCTCAGGGGAATCCAGCCCCCAAGTCAAATCCTTCCAACAATATGAGGCAAAAGAGAATTCTTCAAATGAATCTGCAGAAACAGACACAGACGCAGACACATGTGTCAAGGAGTGTTCCAAGAAATCAGAATAATCAGTTTAGGAGGGGACAACCACCACAACAAGAAGAGCTATTCAAACCAGTCTGCCATTATTACGATCTTCCTGGACACATAAGGCCACACTGCAGATATTATCTTGGTGACAGAAGAAGGATGTTTCAATCCAGAAACAACTACACTGCATATGTTGCTCTAACATCTCTTTGGGCTCGAGCGGATAACAGGTGGTACATAGACAGTGCTTGCTCCAAGCACATGACAGGAAATCCTAATTTCTTGACCAATATTGTCGATGTCTTCGATGATCACGTTACCTTTGGAGATGGAAATCAAGCCACAGTGATTGGAAAAGGAATTCTAAACATACCTGGAATGTCGTCTCTGCGGAATGTATATTTGGTTGATGGACTTAAAGCCAATCTTCTCAGTGTTGGTCAAATATGCGATGAAGGATACAAAGTGATATTCGACGAAAGTACATGTCAAGTAGTGAAGAATGGAGCTGAGTTTATGACTGGTCGCAGATCTCATGACAAGTGTTATCTTGTCACACCCGCACATGTCTGTATGCAAGTTAGTGCTGGAATGACGGAAACCTGGCACCAGAAATTAGGACATGCAAGTTTGAGGAGTATGAAGAAACTTCTGAATGCTGATGTTGTTCGAGGAGTCCCTAAGCTGGAGATTGATGATAAGGTTGTGTGTGGGCCTTGTCAATTGGGAAAACAAATTGAGGTGGGACACAAGAAAGTTCGAAGCATCACCACCTTTAGCATTATGGAACTAATACATATGGATCTAATTGGACCAATGCCTACTCAAAGTATAGCCAAGAAGGAGTTTGTTCTTGTATGTGTTGATGACTATTCAAGGTTCACTTAGGTGGAATTCCTCCGACACAAATCAGAAGCCTTCAAAAGCTTTAAGGACTTGTGCATTCGCGTAGAATTGGAGAAGAATCTTCCCTTGAGAAAAATAAGGAGTGATCATGGTGGAGAATTTTAAAGTGAAGATTTCATCACTTTCTGTGCTGAAAAAGGGATAGCACATAAGTTTTCAGCTCCGAAGACACCTCAACAAAACGGAGTTGTTGAGAGAAAGAACAGGACTCTACAAGAAATGATGAGAACCATGCTCAAGGCGCATGATGTAGCTGACAGATTTTGGGCTGAGGCGATGAATACGACATGCTATATTGTGAATCGAGTCTATCTTCGTCCAAAGACAAATCAGACTCCTTATGAAATCTGGAAGGGAAGAAAGCCCAACCTCAAACATCTTCATGTGTTCGAGACAATGTGCTATATTCTGAATGACAGAAAATACACTCAAAAGCTTGATGATCGAGGTCTTGAAGCTATATTTATGGGATATGCTCGTGACAGCAGAGCATTCAGAGTCTATGTCAAAGCAAACAATACTATCATGGAGTCTATCAATTGTGGTCTTCGCTGATTCTACAGACGCAGATTCAGAAGAGGAGACACAATTGCTATTACCTGTGCCAGAGTCTATGCCAACATCCTCAAGTACCCAGACCGGATCCACTGATACGTCCACTGATTCAGTCAAAGTTGAAGCTCCATCTGACTCCACCTCAGGTGAATTAGCCCCTACTACTCCAGGTCCATCCAGAAGACTATCTAAGTATCATCCACTAACAAATGTCATTGGAGATGTCACCGGAGAAAGATTAACCAGAAACATAGCAAGAGACTACAAACATATGGTGGCAAACATTGCATTTATGTGCTATGTCTCTATAGTTCTTCCAAAGAATGTCAAGAAAACCTTATTGATTGAAGATTGAATTGCCTCCATGCAAGAAGAATTGCTCCAGTTTGTCCGTTGCAATGTTTGGTATCTTGTGCCACGTCCCATTGATGTGCATGTGATTGGGATGAAATGGATTTTTCGCAACAAAACAGATGAGAGGGAAGAAATTATTCGTAACAAATCAAGACTAGTAGCTCAAGGATATTCTCAAGAGGAAGGTATTGACTATGAAGAGACTTTTGCTCCGGTCAATCGCCTAGAATAGGTTGGGTCTGACACTCTCACTCCTCATTATCTAGGCTGAAATTAAACACAATACAATAAACATAGACTAGAACAAATAAATAAAATTATCAGCATATAAACGCTAGCACTGGAAATTCTTGACTAACAACTGTAGAAAAATAAACAAGCACAAATTCTAAACATCAAAAGGAATGACAAGAATAAATAAAATCAATAATGTAAATCAAAATAAACATAAGTAATGACAATATCATACTGAGTCCAACAAGATAAGTAGAAACTAGGGAGAACTAAATTGCAACTACTAAATAAAATTAAAATGCGAATGATCCTTACAAAATCTGAAAAACAAAAGTATTCTGAAAGCAAAAGGAAACCCACAAATGGAAAAGAAGAATCTCGAAATAATCCCAGAGAAAGTCGCCATCTGTATCAGAGAAAAGAAGATAACCTAAAAAAAATACAACTATTTAAAGGACTCATGAGCGCCCTCTAAAACATACGCGAGTTCCGAGTAAAAATACGCAAAATCTGACAACTAATAAATAAAAATTGAGCGACCGCTAACTCCAATTACAGGGAACTGAGCAATGACGAGATGAGAGACCGCTCAATTAAGTGAGAAGCCGCTCAAAAAGTGAAAACGCTCAAGATGAGCGGCCGCTCAAAGGAATGAGAGGTCTCTCATATATAAGAAACCTCTTAAGCGGCGACTCATTTATTTTTCGGCTACTTTCTCTTGCTTCTTGGACTTTTCTCACCACTTCTATTATTCTCCCCAATTTCCTGCAAAACTACTTCCACAGTCATAAAAAGCTCACGAATAAGGCCAACAAATGTATCAACTATATCATAAAGTCTACTTAAATAAGGACAAATAAGTACAAAACATCCCTCATAGTCTTTTCTTCTTCTCCGGCCATTGCTTCTTCGTGTAGACTTCTCCCTTCTTCGCTATCTGAGGAGTACTGCTCCTCAATTGGTGTATTGTCAAACGTTGTGCCTCTTCTTCCGCTTTCTTCCTTGCCTCCACCTTAATCTGCCTTAGTGTTCGATTGATATTATCGTCGAACCAAGTTTGCGAACTCTTTGCAGGGTTAGGGTAAAGCATAAAAGAAAATCAAAAGAATAAACACAAAAGAGAATACCACAAAATCAATTCCCCGGCAACGGCGCCAATTTTGACGCGACCGTCGTTTAGCTGCAGCAAAATACAATTTGTATTTTTCCTTGCTCACTTTCTAGGATCAGCTAGTCGGTAAGTAAGGGTCGATCCCACGAGGAATTGATGCAATATTCTCTTGAAAGTATCCTGACACAGTGTTGGTTTGGTTTATTTCTACTATCACCTTGGGCATAACAAAGAAAAGTAAAAACTAAAACTAAACAAGCAAACTATTAGTAATAAAATGCAATCTGAATTTAGGTTCGATTCAATGTGAATAAGTGTAACTCGGTCATAGGTGCATAGATATTCGCTACGTATGTGTGTCAACAGTAATAGACAAACCGCGTCGGGGTCCTACTGTCGCGTTGTCACGCCCACATCCACGATCTACCCAGCTCGTCCTTACTTTTGAATCATGCATGGCATTCTCACCCCAGTCTTCTTAACTTGCCCAACTCACCCCCGAGCATTCCTTGATTGGCAAAGATTGAAACAAGCAGCTTTGGGCACTAGACGAATCTGTTCCGGCCATATGAGATACGAGGATCCCTCTCCGACTTTTCACCAGCGTCAGCGTACTTCGTTCTGCTCCGCCCAAGTTCAACTGGAGATTTGCCGCCCTCAAGAAGCGTGAGGCAAACCTTTTCCGGTCCCTGTTAGTCTAAGCTACCTCCCTTTTAAGGAATCTGCCGCCCTCCAATTGTCCACTGGCCACATGAACTCTTGGCACTAATGAACTCCTTTGAAATTATTGCCTAACGCCTCGGGAACACACACATATATAGCTATCTTGCCTAATTAGACCTCACGAGTTATAAAACACTTAAATCACATATCCTCTACCTAAACTCAGATCTAAAGGTTTAGCTAAACATAAAATAAATAACAATAACAAAAAAGATAGAAGAAAACATACTTGAATAAATACTTAAACGATAGTCTGCCCAAACTGGGAATTAACAACAGAAAAGTAAATTGTATCTTGCAAGAAAGTAAATTGTGCGTGATAAAGTTGTGTAAAGACGTGTGTTTGAGGCTGCATGCATGAACCTATTTATAGAGTACAAGGATCATGGGTCGAAACCCTAGAAACCCACAACGGGCCTTCAAGACAGCTGGCAACTTCCTTCCTTGACCTAGTAGGATTAGGAAATATTTTTTTCCTTATCGGATAGATCTCTTCATCATCCTCTTGTCTCCTAATCCGGGTAGGACTTGCCTTCTTAATTTCTTCACCTCTAAGGCACGAATTGCTTCCTTGTTGATCCTCCGGATGATGTCATGCCAGTTGTAACTTCTAGAACCCTCGCACTCTTCTTCCTTCTGCTTCTCCTTTGCCTTGCCCAGAGTCCTCCTGCCACCTTGACCTGTTTGGAATGACTGCGCGCGGTCTGAATTGGTCATGCCGACTGGTACGAAGCAGCTTCTACGTGTTTGGACTTCTGCCCTTGGTATCTCCAGCTGCGAGCAAAGCTCCTTGACCATTGCATCGTATCGATGTGCTCACTTTCATGCGCAAATCCACTCCAAATGCCCAAGTTCCTGTCCTTCCCTGCCTACTACCAAATGTGTCCTCCCAGACACTAAAACAGACTAAAAAGACACAAAATTAGACTCGATCTACACCTAAAAATACATGATGAGCATATAAAATATGGTCTCATCAAATCTGAATATGTAGCCATGTCTATGGCTGGAAAAGATCTTATGTGGTCTAGAAGATTTCTACGAACTATACCATTTATAGAACCTAAAATAGGTCCTATAACTTTGTGCTGTGACAATCAAGCTGTCATCTTCAATGCGAAGAATGAGAGAATATCTGAGCATAGCAAACACATAGCTATGAGATATAACCATATCAGAAGCTTGGTTAGAAAAGGGAAGGTTGCGCTAGAATATCTTCCAACGAGTCAAATGCTAACAGACCCGTCAACAAAATCTTTATCTAGACATAAGATAAAAGAGGTTATGCGAGGTATGGGGCTATTAGCGATAGAATCAATGTTTTGATTGAAACCAACTTCATTTTAAGGTACAAGTTATATACTTGGGACCTTATATATTGGAGTTAAAAAGGAAATTCAATATTAAATATTGGTGAAATGGAAACTTGGATACATTTCAATGTGCATAACTGGGAAATAGTGGAGGTGACACTATTTCAAAAAGCCCTATATCTGACCTATGCACGTATGTTACCACTAATAGTGGAGGTTGAATTTTAAATCCTTAATAGATTTATAGCTCTTGTGGGATGCTTTGTGGACATTCATGATAAATCTACCTATACAAGTAAAGAAGTGAGAGACCGCTTCTCGTGGATTATTTCGGTAAGATCCTAGAGTACTTGTGAACACCAGGATTCAGCATAAGACCTTAAAGATGCTGCCAAGATTAGAAAAAACAAGAACTCATACGCTACGAGAATGTGATTCTATAGAGTCTCATATTCAACCATAAGTTAAAGGATTAGTCCACTTCATGGCTATTCGTTGTGTAAATGAAGTTGTATTTATATGTGTTTTAGATTTTATATTATATATATATATATATATATATAACATATATATATATGCATTTATATAATAATATAATAATATTAATAATAATAGAATAACGATTAAATACATCAAAGAGTCACATCCATTCGATTGGGACGCATGGTTCGGATAAGGCAATAACTCTACGGTATGCCCAAACCGACCATACAATTTGAGATAAATATAAATGGAGGCATTTGAGGGGTGACACATATAATTCTTTTGAAACAATAATCGTTTTCCTTTAAGTAATATAATAATAATTTTATAAATTTCAGTTCAAAGAGTTTTTGAATAATTCAAATAGTAATTACAAATTTACCACCTTAGATGATTGCAAATTATCTTGGAAATAAAACAGTGTCTTTCTATAATTCTTCTTAGCATTAAACAACCGCAATTTTACCCATTACAATACAACCTCTATAATGAAATACTCTATTAAAAAATAAGCTCTAATTAAAAATTTAAATTTATGATTCTAACTTAAGAGCAGTTATAAATAGAAATAAATTCTACATTGATTGTCATAATTCATATTTCTTCAAGTCTTGCCTTAAGGAAATACATATTCATTTAAGAATAAATAACATCAAATATAAATATAAATATTTAAATATGTTCTCTTAAAGTAGATTTAAGTTGATATAATATATTTGATAAAGGTTGTATGTGACAATTGACAATGACTTAATCTTTTGTCTTTTAACCACATCATTTAACTTTTGTGCATTTAATAGTTCATCTACATGATCATCTTATTGAACCCAAAACATTTCAACTTGTTGATTAGAATTAAAGCCTTTTCACATGAAATTTTTGCTATTATATGTGCATAGACTATATTATTTTTGCTAAAATTATTCTAGGTACAATGTATTTGGTAATTATAGTAGAGAAAATCTCAAACTAGCACTTTTCTTATAGTTTTTTAAAATTTTAGCACCTCTTATAATTCTTTAAAAATTTAGCACTTTCTCTCTTTTTTACCCTCACTTTAATTTTCTATTCCCTATCTTATCCCATCTTCTTCTTTTATCTCTCTTCCCTTCCTCTTTATTTCCTCTCTTTCTCTCTCTTTCTCTCTGTAAAAAATCCCGCTGCCACCTCCTCGCCGCCACCACCGTCGCCGTCGCCGCCTTACATTCGTCGCCGCCACCCAGTGTCTCTTGTCTCTCTCTCTCTCTCTCTCTCTCTCTCTCTCTCTCTCTCTCTCTCTCTCTCTCCCCGCCATCTCCAGTGGCTCTGTTTCTATTCCTCTCCCGCTCCCTCCACTATCTTCACGAAATCCTCCAAACACAATAAACCGTCTCCGTCCGAATCTATCAGCACTACCGCCGCCTCTGCTTCCTCCGCCGTCATATCGCCGCCGATCGAGCTCACGCACTGCCGCAGCTTCTCCTCCGCTTCCATTAAAACACAATAACTCTCTCTCTCTCTCTCTCTCTCTCTCTCTCTCTCTCTCTCTCTCTCAGATTTGTAATTTCTGGTAGATTTGGCCCTCACCACCACCACCTACATGTGCGAAACGATGAAACGAAGCTAATGGTCTTGGTCCCAACCGTCGATTCAAAGTATCGTGGTCGGAATTCGCGAAAAATAAGACGGCCGTAATTCGCGAAAAAAAAGAAGCAAATCTGTAATGTTCAATTTTTTGTGACTTTACAAAATTTTTCATTTTTTTTGTGACTTCACAAAGTTTTCAATTTTATTTTGTGACTTCACAAAAACCGTGTAAAAAATTTTGTGGCCGCCGGCGACGGCGGCGGCAGTGGAAAAGTGGTCGTGGAATTTTTTTTTTGTTGAGTCTTGATTTTTTTTTGTGACCGCCGACGACAGTGGCGGCGGCACAACGGCGGCGGTGGTGACGACTGCGGCGGAAAAGTGGTGGTTGATTTTGTTTTTTTTTCAGTCACAATTTTTTTTTTGTGACAGCCGGTGACAGTGGGGCGGCGGCGGCAGCGGTCGAAAAGTGGTTGTGGAATTTTTTTTTTTGTTCAGTCACAATTTTTTTTTTTGTTACCAGAGAGATGGTGGAAGGGTAAAAATGTCAAAAGTGCTAAAATTTCAAAAAACCATCAAAAAAGTTTTACTTATAAAATCCTTTCATTATAGTACCTATGTATTTCACATGCACTTTAAAATTTAAAAACAAAAAATCATTTCACACCTCTATTTAATGATAACCTCCATTTAAGAATAATATTTCGTAGTCCCAAAGATATGAATTAATAGCGGTTTTACTGTACTAATCTTTGCGTTTCTTGGGCTATTTCTAACCTATAATACTAAACTCGAACCCATTTTTAAGTATCTATTACAACAAATAGTAATTTCACCCCGACACACGAACACAAATTCATACTTAACACAATTTTATTTAGAGAAATTCCCCCAAACTAGCAATTTTCTTATACTTTTTTTAAAATTTAGCACCCCTTATAATTCTTTTAAATTTTAGCACTTCCTCTCTTTTTTACCCTCAAATACATTTTGTATTTCCCATCTTATCCCAATTTTTTCTCTTCCCTTCCTCTTTATTTTCTCTCTCTCTATCTCTCTTCTCATTCATCACTGCCAACGACAGTGGCTCTTCTCTCTCTCTCTCTCTCAGCCGCCGCAATCTCCTCGCCGTCTCACTGCCGCCACCTCCAGTGGCTCCTTTCTTTCGTTCTCTCTTTCTCAACAGCCTTCCCACAGCTACATCCTCCTCTCGACCGCCTCCTCCTCGCTGCACCGATGGTTCATCCAGATCTGTTGCGCGACACCGACGGTGGAGTCCAGATCTGTTGATTAAAGATGGAAGGCGCAGGAGAGCATGTGGAGCATGGTGAGGAAGATGGGGAAGCGGGAGCCGTGGAAGCTGAGGAGGTACTTGTTGAGGAGGAGGACGCCGATGTTGGAGAGGTACCAGGCGCCGATGGTGGCGTCGGTGAGGAGGGATGGGGAGATTAGGGGTTGGTGCTGGCGGAGATCCGCCGTCGGGGTGGAGGGAATGTCGAGGTGGAGCTGGTCGGAGTGGGGAGGCTCGAAACGGGGGTTGCTGCCCCGTCGAGTCGTCCATGACTGGGCTTCGACCATTTGAAATATGAGAATAGTGTGTGTTTGAGTTGAGTTGAGTTGAGTTAGCAGCAGAGATGGATCTGGGTGTGGGTGGGAGTTAGATGGGATCTGAATGAAGGGTGGGGATTTAGATTTGAGGGGAGGGAAGGAAGAATGAGAGCTGTTGGATCAATTTGTGTTTTGATTGGTGGTTGGTTTAATTGGAGCAGATGGAAAGAGGTTGGACCTTCCCATTTTTTTTTTCGTGCATTCACAAATTTTTTCATTTTTTTGTGTAACGTCACAATTTTTTTTCCATTTTTATTGTGACTTCACAATTTTTTTTTTTTTTTGTAACTTCACAAAATTTTCAATTTTATTTTGTGACTTCACAAAAGTCGTGTAAAAAAATTTGTGGCCGCTGGCGGCGGCGACGGAAAAGTGGTGGTTGAATTTTTCTTTTGTTCAGTTTTATTTGTGACCGCCGGCGACAGTGGCGGCGGCAAAATGACGGCGGCGGCGGGGTTGTGGTGGTGGAATGTTTTTTTTTATTCAGTCATAATTTTTTTTGTTACCAGATAGGTACGGGAAAGACAAAAATGTCAAAAAATGCTAAATTTTAAAAAATTTATAAAGAGTGCTAAAATTTAAAAAAACTATAAAAAAAGTGCTACTCGTAAAATTCTCTCTTTTATTTATATATTCGTTCTCATACTATTTTCACACTTTTACGATAACATCAATATACTTTTAATATTGCACATCAGACTCAACAACTTTTCAATCATTAATTATATAGACAAAGCTATTGTTTAGCCATATTATATTCTTCTATATTTTTCTTCAATTACTATTATTTTTGTAGTTTCAAGATTATATTTTTTTTAAGGTTCAATTGAAAAAATACGAAGCATTATTAAATAATTAAGTCCACAACCCAAATATTAAATTCAATACACAATCCACATATTTTGATTAAACCCACAGCCCAAATTAAAAATATCATATAACATAAATATATTAGAACCCCTAATTTGTAAATTGGACTCGTAATTCGTAATTTTTAAAATATAAAAATTGGATCGCGTTTTCTACAGTATCAAGACGACGACAAAATACTAGGAGAGAGAAAACCAACGCATTTTAGAGTTGCGTTTTAATTTTTAAGCCTCTGGAGCCCTAGGTTAGTAATTTGTAGTACTAATTCATCTTCAATATCTCTGTATTTGTTTATGATTTTAGGTGCTGAGCGCATATATTTCATCTCTCTGACTACGTGCAGGAACTCAACTCTTTTTTGTGGAGTAGTAGTCCGCCCGCATCAAGGAATTTAGGGTGTTGGCGAAAAATGGTAATTCGATTGAATTTTCGTATTGCTCTTGTTTCTGCTAGTTACTTATTATGCTCTGATGTCGTCTGCTACTTCTGGATATTATAAGTGGGAAAGATTTATGTATGCATTATAAATCGTTGTTTGTGTGTATAATGTATGTGCCTGGATTTTAGATGTATGTGTTGAGCTAAGGTTAAATTAAATGGATGTGAACGTTGTGGGTGTGCGATTCGATTTTGTTGCTATGGGTGCTTACAATATTCGTTAATTTGAACTTGGGTTGCTATTGGAGAAAAGATGGATACTGGATTGAGTTGATGATCTTTTCGGTTAGAGCTGTTATGTCATTTGGTTCATCTTATTCTATGATTATAGAATTAATTCCAAATCTTCTTCAATACACATGCTTTCGTACATGTACTACGCATATTGCTGTTGCTACAATACTGTGTGTAGTCTTCTTGTTTGGCGGTTTATAGTTAAACATTTTCTTTTTGATTATTTTGTAGAGATATCTTATGATGTCTTGTTTGTGAATATTCTCACTCTGGAATAAATTGTTTTGTTATAAGCTATGACATTGTCTGTAGTTTGTTCTAAAGTTGTATGGTCTATGGCGTTTACCGCATGAACAGCTGCACACTCGTCTATAGATTTATATACTTAGTGCTCTGAAGATTGAGCATCTCTTTTAAGTTTTGATTTAATGGGAAGTTATTTTTCTCTTATTTGTTTCAGGCTACTCTTAATGACTCCTTTCTGGCTGATCTTGATGAGTTGTCCGATAATGAAGATGATCTTCTGGTAAGCATATCGGAGTTTCATTCCAAGTCATGGAATCTGCATCTGCTGTTATGTGAATATCGCATTGCTTCTAATGATTGGGATCCTCTGTTCATTGCCCCTGTTGTTTTCTACATTTTTCACTTAGCACTTCATGTTTCTTTTGCATCTTTTTGCTTTTTTCTTGGCTGCGACCCTATTTTGATTGTACTTCTCTTTCAGGAATCAGACAACGACAATGCTGAACACATGGAAGAAGATATAGATGGGGATTTAGCTGATATAGAAGCACTTAACTATGATGATCTTGACAGTGTGTCCAAACTACAAAAAACTCAGCGGTATACTGACATCATGCAGGTTGGTTTAGTTTAAACTAGCTATCTTTCTGTCCAATACCATTATGCATTCTGACTTTTGAATAGTTAATCAATCTTCTGGTGCTTGCTTTTTCCTTTAGGGTGGTTTTGTTGTTGCATTTCCCTTGTCTTATCACCAACTGATTTCCTAAAATAGGTCTGTATTTAGAGATATTACTACATCCCTTGGCCCTCTCAATGTTAGACAAAGTAATGTTTGTTTTTGTTACAGAAAGTTGAAGATGCATTGGAAAAGGGGTCTGAGGACTCATCTCATGGAATTGTGCTGGAAGATGATCCAGAATATCAGTTGATAGTCGATTGTAATGCCCTGTCGGTCGATATTGAAAATGAAATTGTGATTATTCACAATTTTATCCGCGACAAGTACCGCTTGAAATTTCCAGAACTTGAATCTCTTGTTCATCACCCGATTGATTATGCTCGGGTTGTTAAAAAGATTGGTAATGAAGTGGATTTGACGCTTGTTGATCTCGAAGGACTTCTACCGTCTGCCATTATTATGGTAGTTTCTGTTACAGCATCAACAACTAGTGGCAAGCCTCTTCCGGAAGATGTCTTGCAAAAGACGGTTGATGCATGTGATCGTGCCCTTGCCTTAGATTCAGCAAAGAAGAAGGTTCTCGAATTTGTGGAGAGTCGGATGGGGTATATTGCTCCCAATCTCTCAGCTATAGTTGGAAGTGCTGTTGCTGCAAAACTAATTGGTACAGCTGGTGGTCTTTCAGCATTAGCAAAAATGCCTGCATGTAATGTTCAGCTTCTTGGTGCCAAAAAGAAGAATTTAGCTGGTTTTTCAACAGCAACTTCGCAATTCCGTGTTGGTTATGTGGAACAAACTGAGATTTTCCAGAGTACTCCTCCTTCCTTGAGAATGCGTGCTTGTCGACTTTTGGCTTCAAAGTCCACTCTTGCGGCACGTGTAGATTCCACTAGAGGAGACCCAACGGGAAAAACTGGGAGAACTTTGCGTGCAGAGATTCACAAAAAGATAGAGAAGTGGCAAGAGCCTCCTCCTGCTAAGCAACCTAAACCACTTCCAGTTCCTGATTCAGAGCCTAAAAAGAAGAGAGGTGGTCGGCGTTTAAGGAAGATGAAAGAAAGGTAGTTAAAGTTTCCCTGTGTCTTTCTTCTGCGCTAAATTTATGCTTTGCCATTTTTATATGAAATCAATCTTCTCCGAGTCAAGAACCTAATGCTATTGTCAACTTCCATCAGATATGCTATTACAGACATGAGAAAGTTGGCAAACAGGATGCAGTTTGGAATACCAGAGGAGAGCTCACTAGGTAACGTTTCTACTATGTTTTTTTTTTTATTAAGCATTGTTGTTTTTAACTTCACACGGGTCTTAACTAGAAGAAGTTCGCTACATCTATTGTTTCTATTTTCATTTTTTATTTTTTAAATAATGTTAGTTTAGTTTTCGAAATGTTAGGTTGTTAATATTGGTTCACTCCTTATACATTGTGATATTTCTTGAAGGTGATGGACTGGGCGAAGGATATGGAATGCTCGGTCAGGCTGGTAGTGGAAAGCTTCGTGTATCAGTTGGACAAAGCAGACTTGCTGCTAAAGTAGCCAAGAAGTATGATTTCTCTCCTAGTCTTTATATTAACTAATCCAGTTTACCCTGGATGGAATTTCACTTGCGTGTGAAAAAAAGGTCTTTTTTATTGATATATAATATAATTTGCCATTCCTTCAAATTCAATACTTCTAAGCTGAAGAGTTGATTGCTCGAAAATGATCAGTTTTGCTGCTTTCATAACTGAGTCTATTTATTGACATGATTACTTTTTTTTTTTTTTTTTTTTTCTCAGATTTAAGGAAAGAAGTTTTGGAAGCAGTGGCGCAACTTCTGGACTGACTTCAAGTCTGGCTTTCACACCCGTTCAGGTTTGTGCTTTCCCTGTGACATTGGCTTGTTTATTTAGTATCAAAATATTAAAAGCCTCAAAGTGCTGCATGCTAACTGCTCTTCAGCAGCTATAGCCACCTTGACTAATTTGTTACTACATTTTGCTGACTTGCTTGCTTGTGCTTTGGTTAACTGAGTGATGACTTTCATGTGCTTTTTCAGGGAATTGAGCTTTCAAATCCTCAGGCGAACCAGTTTGGTGGAACTCAGAGTACTTACTTTTCGGAGACGGGAACCTTTTCAAAGATCAAAAGAACATAAAACTTACTTGATCTGCCTCCATTTACAGGGACCAAGACTAGGAGAATGCCAACTTTAGCAGCAATTTCTGTTTTCTGCTTTATTTTTTTTTTTTTTTTCTTTTCCAGCATGAATGTGAATGTGATGATTCTATGCACTTTAAGTAAATCATTATGTTAATCATAATAATAAATCGATGAAGTTGATATTGATTTTTGTTTTTCTTTTTCAGCTGTTAATGTCAGATTTCATTTTCAATGGGATATGATTGATATATTCTGAATTATGTATGGAACGGATAGTGGACAGTGGAAATTGATTGATTGATTGACGAAGATTTGAATTTTATTGTCCATCGAAATCGTCTAAATAGTAGGATAGCAATTGAAAGTGGTAATTATTAGGATAAACATCGCTTTTCAGAGCTGCTCCCAGCTTATTTATTTCTAGGTGGTCCATCGATTTAGCAGCTACTTATTTTGTTTTATTTATTGTTTTTTAACCAGTTCCTCAAATATAACCTGCTTACGCTATATCAATTGAGTTAACCCTTAGGGAATCCATCAATACCCAATATAAATCCATTAGAACAATTAAAACAAACTCTTGAACAAATGCTTTAGCCGCCCGAATTTCTCTACTCGCAGAGAGTGATGCCCGTATAGATGCTCTGAGTCTTGGCTTCCTGAGTCTTGGCTTCCTGCTGCCCTTTGACCAAAGAAATGGGAAATATATCCCAAAGGTGTTCTCTTTTCGACTTATCTTATATGCACAATTGCACCCGTCCACTTGCAGTATAATAAAAATAGCGAACAAGAATCAACTCTTGGCATACAAATACCAGAGTTAAAAATAGATACATCTCTTATATATTTCTCCAGCACTGACTAAAACTACTTTGACTACTTATATTCTCACAATAAGGAAAAGGAGGAAAGAAAACATAAAAATAATCTCTCAACAATGAGTACTTTGACTAGGGGAGATTCATAGGAATAATTATTAATAAACGACATCTCAAAAAAATTGGCTCGTGAGCTTCGCCCCCAAACCCCTAAACATTGGGGGCCTGCAACCCCCAATCCATATTTTTTAGATTTCATATTCTTAATATTTTGCACCCTCCAAAATCAAAATCCTGGATACCTCCAGCCATTTTTCCCCAAATTAGCGGTGACATGGAATCCATAAATACTTACATGGCAAAACCCGACGGCTAAACAATTAACGTAGTTTTAGAAACACAAAACATCATCGTTTTAGCAAACACAAATACTTATATTTATTTTTGCGTATTAGGGCATCAATCTAAGAACAATTTCTCCAGCTTTTCCTCTTCACCTCTGTAGATTTCGCTGGTTTAGGGCTTAAGGATTCATGGCGTCTTCATCTTCACGAACGGGCTCGATGAATACGTCCAATTCCAAACCTCTGAGTTTTGCAAATGTGGAAATGTTGCAGTAATGAAGACCTCAAACATACTGGACAACCCTGAGTGGTGATATTTTATTTGTCGAAACAGAGGCAATGTAATTAGAATTGAAGAGCTAATTTTTTTATTTTGATTAGTTTAGGCAATTTTTGATTTTGTTCTGGAAACCATTTGGTTTCCGATTTCACCAGAAAATGGTCAGAGACTCTTTTGAGTGTTTCTTTTGAGTGTGAGAGTTAGTTATCGAGCTAAGAGTATCAAACTCATTTTGTGAGCTAAGATCATCACTCTTTGTATGCGAAAACTCATTCAACAATATGAATTCTTTTTATTCTCTGAGCTCCTTTTATTCTAACAATTGTTTGGCGGTGAATTTTTGTTTTCATTTGTTTAAGGTATTTAATTGCTGGAGTATAAATTTCAATTATGTTTTATTGCACAAGTCTTTTCCTTAAAAAAATATCACTATCAATTTTTGCTCATCCGGGCAATTTTTTATTGGGAAAAAAGAAATTGGAAATTGCTCAAATTATTTTAGTTGTCTGATATTTTCTTAGATTTTGAGAAATTTCTTCTCAACTCGATTCTAATGTCAAGAAAAATCTATATATGTAGCATATTTATCATTTGCACTCGTATTTTGTATTTATAGATATGACAATGGAATGTATGATTTAGGTGATAGTAGAACACAGAAGATGAAAAATATGCCGTTGAAGAAAACACAAACTAAACTGAAATAAATGCAACAACGCAACTTAAATACGAAGCCAACATGTCAAAAACTCTTGTGCATCGGTTGTATATTATACATTCAATTTTGTCTTTTCTGCACCCACTTTTTATGATTTTTCAACGGGCGTGTGGGCGCGTGGGGTACATGTTATTCCAAAAAATAATAAAATTGGCTCTTCTTCTTTTGTTAAGAGATCGAGCGAGGGGAGCCGAACAATTCAAATTGTTGTCACTACGATTATCTATAGCTTAAAATTGGAGCCGAAGGTGGAGCGTGTACACAAATGTGCCTGAGCCAACAAATCATTCAATTCTCGGACCTCTTCCAGCTTTGCCTCCTCTAGTTGGTCTCTTCAAATCATTTTGTACCTTCAATTTTCCACCTGCAAGTCATCCACATATTTCTTGCAATCTTTCTTCGAGCACCACTCGTGGCCACAACCAATTATTAAATGTTAACATAGAATTGGAATATAGTATGTCATTTTAATCAATAAGATGTTTCAACCAGATTCTGAGTGCATGTAAATGAATAAGCATGATAGTCAACATAAACATTAAAAATCACTGTATGCAATTCATTTGGACACCCAAAATGATAAATGTAGCCAATTCATTTTGAGGGAAAATAATTGTCAATCACCTATCGAGTAGAAGAGTAAAAACGAACACAATTACACCACTCGGGTATGACTCCGACAAATCACAATAAAGCATAAAACTCAAACGAATACAAGCCAGATAAATAAAGTATGTAGCACCCAGATTTTCAGTGAATTTAAATAGCGGAAGCTTAAGTCGATAGTCAAAATTATTTACAGCCAACTAAACTATTCAACTAATCTAATCACATAATGCACAAGTACATTCTTAGTTTACTTTTTAGAAAAAGAAGAGGAAAAGGAAATATAGCCACTTCTACCACCGCACCACCGCCGACTCCTTACTCTGAAAAGCAAGAATATAACATGGGGTGAGTCATTAGAGAACGTAGCAGTTATTTAAAGAAGACGTAACAAATCATGTAATTCAACATATAGCACTGTCCGTACGAATCCGCGGGGATCCCTTGCATCAATAACATCAATATATAAGGTAAACGAATTCAACTATTCCCAAATACAACAATATTAATACCTATACATTTATTAACATACCTACTTTTATTCCATTTCTAAACACCTAACAAACAGTAATTAGATTTGACGAACCTCATAACAAACAAGGACATTAAACATTCAATATATATATACCTATGTACATGTACTTATATGTTACTATATATATATATATATGTATAATTGGTACCAGAAAACACCATTCTTCACGCCCCTCACCTATTTATTCACTTTTGTCCGTAGATAAACCAAAAAAAAAACAACGGTCCATATTAGTTCCTAGTTCCTACTTAAAGATGAGTTCTTATATGGTCCTCTCCCAATATATATATGTCAGACACTTCCATTTAGGTCAATTCATATGATTCGGTAAAATTTACACAAGTCACTATTTAATTACACAAGCCCCGTGTGTTTGATTCACATTAAAAAATGACTACTTATCCAACACATAAACCTCCACGGAGGTGTTTACTAAATCAGATGGGATTGACTATCCTTATTTCCATTCTAAGGATTTCTTCAACCCCACCCATTTGGGTTGGATACATGTCCACCCAATAGTCCCAAATATGAGCAATGATCACACATTATGGGATATCCTTTGAATCTAATCCTTAAAAGTAAACGCTAAATTAACTTATATTATTTTTATCTATCCGGCTTAATTAGTAAACGCCCCCTACAAGTATAAATGTCTAAAGACTTTTATTTGATAACTGATTTTCCAAATGATGAAAGTTCCGATTAATTCCAAAAGAGAATAAATAAGCACTACTCCAAAAGCTTTTGGGCAAAACCTGTACCAACTTCTAAGTCTATAACATATGCATTTTGTCGTGAGGAGAGAAAACAAGAATATTTGGTGAGTTTTCTTAAAATTGAATGTCGCCATCAGAAATGAAAGAGAGAAAGGAAACCTCATAGTTTGTTTTTTAACGCCACAAAATTTACACCAATGATTGTAGTCGAATAGACTATGAATTTTTCACAAAAATCAAAATTAACCAATCAAAAACTATAATAGAAACTAAAAAAAAAAAATGCTGCAATTGAGACAAAATAGTGAATCTTTACTTTATTCTATGCAAGGACCCTTAAGGAAGCACAAGAAGCAATTGCATCATCAAGATGATTTGATATGATCGATTTATTCAATGGAAAAGAATGTTGGAAGCATACTGAAAAAATTAAATTAATCTTCACATATCAGTGTGAGCAAAATAGAAGTTGGGGGGTACATGTGACTAAACGCTCTATTTATAATACAAACAATATATAAATGGTAACACATTAAATTAATTACATACATTAATTTTCATGCATTTCGTAAAATTAGGGTTGATTGATTGAGATGTATGGCGTTTTTTTTTGTTGATATAATATTTTCATATTTACATGCATTATCATAATACTAATTGCTTGTTGATT
Source organism: Schizonepeta tenuifolia (assembly GCA_029490685.1). NCBI lineage: Eukaryota > Viridiplantae > Streptophyta > Magnoliopsida > Lamiales > Lamiaceae > Schizonepeta > Schizonepeta tenuifolia. The sequence continues at coordinate 16,294,520 of CM055955.1, read as the reverse complement.
GATGAATTAAATAATTAATATGAAAAATACCATATATGTGAATGCTTATATAAACTGAGATTTTTAGATAAATCTAAAATAAAAATCTACAAAATTCCACCCAGGATAGAGAATTAATGTGCTTGCACCAATAAATATGGCTATTAGGTTATTGCAACCCTTGGAAGGTGTCTCTAGCACCTTCTTTTCCACTAGAGACAGTTTAGAGACATATATCCCTGTAACACAACTATTTTCAAGTTGTCTCTATCTTTAATACTCCCTCCGTCCCGTTCAAGTTGGCCAGTTTCTTTTAGGCACGGGGATTAAGAAGTGTAGTGAATAAAGTGATATAAATTATTTTTTAATTGATAAAGTGGTGCTGAAGTGACATAAAGTGGTGCTGAAGTGATATAAAGTAGTACTGAAGTGATATAAAGTGAATAAAGTAATTTCTTAATTTTTGCCAAAAAAAGGAAAGTGGCCAACTTGAACAGGACACCCAAATAGAAAAGGTGGCCAACTTGAACGGGACAGAAGGAGTATTAAACAATTCCCCATTTCCATTAAATTAATTAATATTGGGAAAAAAATTAAAATACACTAATTAATAATAATTTGAATTTTCCATTAATATTTGAAATTGGAAAATTGCATGCATTCACAATTAAAAAAAAAACACTAATTAATTAAAATTAAAAATTATAGAAAACTAAAAATTACGAAAAAATTACACTCATCCCCGGCGTTCCTTCACCTCCTCCACCATCTTCACCGCCCATTTTTTTTTTAGATGAAAGAGTTGTAGATGAAAAGAAAGAGTTGGAGAATTTGTGGATGAAGAGATGAAAAAATGAGGTGTGAAAAGTGGGAGAAAATAACATATATTTATAGCCAAAAAAATAGAATAAAGCAAAAAAAAGAAAATGAATTTAGCCGTTTTTTGCCCGTTTCTACCCCATTCATTTTTTATTTTTCTGTAAAGCGCGTGCGCTAGCCGGTCTCGAGCCGCGCCTCCTTGCAACACGGTGGTCTCCAGCGGGGGCGGTCTCGAGCCGGCTTGGAGACAGCAGCTCGAGACCGCGATGCAGATAGCCTTAAGAATAAGATTATTTTTATTATTCAAAATCATTCTCGAGACTCCCCCATGGTGAAGATGGTAAGTCCTTGAGGAAGAAACTGACGTATGAATGAACGAATACTTGTTAATTGAGTCCCATCAGTAAAACTAAACCAAGGTTCGATTTTGGTTGTGTGTATAAAAATATAAGCAAGAATAAAATTAAACAGATTATTTTCCACCTGTAGGGGAGATTTATCGCTCAAAAATTATTTAGAAGATCATCTTCTGAATCCTCTTGTAATCATTTGGGTTCAACTACGAATTTTTAAAAGAGTCTAAACATCATTCGCATTATGACAATGAAAATTATTTCCCCAATTAATTCCTTGCACGCAGTTAAAGGAGTGTATTAATGTATCGCAACGACTAAGGGGTACACACAATAACCACTTGAAAGTATTAATTTTATTAGAAAATTTAATTTGACAAATTATTAAATTATCAGTATTAATTTTTTCGAAAGGCTAACTGAAAAATGGATAGGATCCATTCCCTTGATTATGGATCCTGGGTTACGCATCATATATTATCTATTATTATTTATCTTAATTCTTCATTTTGAGCGTTTTATATTTATATTACAACTTACAATATTAATAAATATTCAATTCCTATTTAATAATATTCCATGCGAAACATACACATAAAAACCATCAGACAATATTCAATATTCAAGAATGCAATTGAATCTTCGTATTGCATCTAATATTCCATTCCTATTTAATAATATTTAATCATGTTTATTAATTTAATAAGACAATTTGAGTGCAACAGTCCAATAAGAAAAAGGAAGACAGCATGTGAGCCTGCAGGATGGAGGGAGTACATTTTATTATTATGATACTTTATAGTACATTTAAACAAGTTCGAGTAATTGGTGAATATTATTAATGCGGAACGAAAACAAATGGGGAAATTACTTATTACATGTACGATTATATATATTCTGAACATGTACGGGCGGGTGAACCCTAATCTCGTCATTCTTTGGTTCATCATTATTCTCTATCGCGATCAATGATCCAGTAGGATCAAATACTAATCTCATTGTTTCGGTTAAATAACAAGAGAAAACTAAAGTGTTGTCAAATTGAATTAGAAACTAAAGGTTTGCACCCTTATTTTTTTTTTCTACAATTACCAAGAATATTGTATTTAATAATTTTAAATTATCTTATTAAATAAATAATCAACCCCCTTCAATTTTGGACAGGTGACAGACTAATCTTCTTTTCTCAATGGATGCTATGTACATCAATCGAAAAGTATAAGTTTTATACAATAATATCCCAGTTGCCATAAATTTTTAGTACATGAAGATCTCGGCCCACGGGGCCTGAGCCCATCCAACTTCAGCCCTTTAAAGATTGCAAACAATAAATACCGAGCACGAGAAAGCCCAAAATAGCATACATACTACAAGCTCTCAAAGGTACATTCTACATACATACTAGTGTGTGTATACTTTGGATTGGGAGAAAGCTGTTTATCTTAACTGAGGAGGTATGCTAGCATTTCGAAAAAGCTCTGTACGTGTTCGATGAAATGCCTCACCGAATTTTAGCCGTAATTCTCTCTCTTTGATCACCAACTTATTTCGGCTAACTCCATACAAGTTTCAGGTACCTGTTTTTGTGTTGCCATAAGGGAGGTAGAGGTTGCCAACCCGTAGCAGGAAATGAGTTTGGTTTCTTGCAGTAGTAATCAGTGCCCTTTGAGCTCTACGGTTCGCGATTTGAGGAGTTTTGTCGCCGTTCCTCATCTGGTATATATGTATGCGGTCATTCAATTTTGGTATGTGGATTTTTAAGGAGATTGAAATGTTGATTTCTTCAGATTTTTTTTGGGATTGTTGATGCAGGGATGGGGGCACAGAAGACGTTTATTGAGAAATAGTCGCAGCATCACTGCTTATTATGGTTTGAAAAAACCACCTTACCAACTTGTGAGTTTGCTTTTTTCTTCTTCTATTAATTTTCTCTATATGTGTAATGAGTATGAAAGTGATTAACTACAAAAATAATGAAGATAATGAGGTAGGACATTCCTTTCTCACTAATCTTCGTAGTTTCTAGTTTGAGTTCGCGTGTCTCTTCATTACTTTGTTAAGACAAGATTCATTTAAGTTAGGCCAGTGTGCTACTTATGGATTCTTTTTTTGCTTTATAAGCACAAGTCTTTTGGTGCACGATGTTTTAAAGTGCTTACTTGATTTCTTTTCGTCTTGCTGGTATCTCAGCCGGTAAAGATCCAATGCACGGTATAAAGGTTCACGGAGATGGTAGCATCGTAACTAAGTTTCTCGGACTTGCTGCATTTTCCGAAATTTTTACTGCATTTTTGCGAGTGTCATAAAATATATAATTGCTTGTACTTAAGTGAAGAATGACTTTATTGAAACAATTATATAAAATTTATAATTGCTTGTACAATTTGGACTCCAGCAACATCATAAACATTATCTTTTATTTCATTATTTGTTTTAGGATGCTTTGGAACCATATATGAGCAAGAGAACGCTTGAGGTACATTGGGGTGCTCACCATCGTGGTTATGTTGAATCTCTTAACAAACACCTTGAAAAAGATGATATACTCTATGGATATACGATGGATGAGCTAATCAAAGCGACATATAACAATGGCAACCCTTTGCCTGAATTCAACTGTGCAGCTCAGGTGATTATTTCTCGTACTAGTCTTGACTGCTTTACTGTTTCAGTAATCACCTCCATTTTTTCGTGATTGACAGCAACAATCTTTTATATGCCCTTTGCTGACCAGACAGGCACTTAAGCTTAGTGGTTAGGCTACTATATAGCTTGAGTGAAATGGGCTTTCACTCATTGGAGCTCCAACAGTTTGATCAGCTAGTTACATCAAGGGCTTCATAAAGAGTGGAACGTAGGAATGATATTTGTTCTAGAATTATTTTATGATGTTGCTCGAGTCCAAATTGTCCAGTCATGAATAAGTAACAAGTCTCGTGAATTGACAGAATCCGTACTTATAAAAAGTTCTAAACTTGAAAATTTGATGCAATGGAGCTGCTTTCTGGAAAGAGAATTCCTCATTTTCATAGATAGATGTATCAAATTAATTTCTTGAACTGTTTTAACTAAATTTGAGTAGAATTTTGAATTTGAACATTATCTCTTTCTTCAACTGATTATAAAGGGTCTGGTATAGCATCTATGTTAGTAACTGCTTCTAACATTTTATGTCGTCATCAATAAAGGTCTGGAACCATGACTTCTTTTGGGAATCTATGAAACCTGGAGGTGGTGAAATGCCCACACTGGGCCTACTGTGGCAGATAGAAAAGGATTTTGGCTCGTTTGCCAATTTTAGAGAGAAATTTGTCGAAGCAGCCCTCACATCGTTTGGATCTTGTTGGGTGTGGTTGGCTTGTAAGTCATCTATGACCATTTGTCTCAATCAAATAGATTTTTATATTATCAAAATATATTTCAAATCTGAAGGATATGTTGTGTATATAATATGGAGTGTGGAATATCGTGTGATCATCTGATTTGTTGTTGCTATTTTGTTGCTACCTAAGCTTTATGTTCGTGGGGCTCGTGATAATATGAATTCTTAACAATAAACAGAAATGAACTCTTAGAATTTGGTTATGCTGCGGCAGCACTAATTCCTTGTTAAACTATTGCAGTGAAAAGGGAGAAAAAATGTCTTGCAATAGTTAAAACATCGAATGCAGTTAATCCTCTGGTGTGGAATGACATTGTAAGAACTTTCTATCACCATGTTTATATTCGTAAATCGTATTAGCCTAGACTCCGATTCGCTCAGCATGTTAATGATCTGTTAAATGTTGCAGCCAATAATTGGTCTGGATTTGTGGGAGGTATGCTCTCTCTCTCTCTCTCTCTCTCTCTCTCTCTCTCTCTCTCTCTCTCTCTCTCCCTCTCCCTCCCCCTCCCTCCCTCCCTCCCGCTCCCTCACGCGCACACACAAGACAAGTTATACATTACATAGGAAGTAAGAAACTATTGAGATTAAGTTAAGCATATAGTATCATTTTCCAATTAAGCTGTACTGAGTTTTTCTTGGTTTTGCAGCATGCATATTATTTGGATTTCAAGGTGAGTTGGCATTCACATTTCCCATTCTTGCATTTTCCATGAAACATGTTCTCATGAATTCCTTCCTGGCATCTATGATAACAGAACGATAGAGCCAAATATGTCGACACATTCATGAATCACCTCGTATCTTGGGATGCAGCAGCAGCACGTATGGCTCGTGCTCAGGCTTTTGTAAATCTAGGTGAACCCAAAATCCCAGTAGCATGACACGGAACCACCTTCTGCGGCCCATTCCATGCTTAGACGGCAAAAAAAGAGCTCCAACAAGGGTAGTTTGTCAGAACTGCAAGCTTTACAGTGTCAGAACAAGCATATTGCCCTTCTCTCATTACCCGTCTGCTTAAACTTGAGACACGCTTCAGCAAGACTGATCGATGATATTCTAAATACTCGAAGATTGGTGCTTTACCGAGGTTAGTGTCGATGGTTAGTAACCATTGAGAAAGTAGTGAAAGCTCTGGTTATGTTCTGGTTAGTCTTTTTAACATTTAAGCCCTTCTACATTTGCTGGGGATTCTCATCCAGGCTAATTTGCATTGTTTATCTTCTACCTTTGGTTCTGCAGTCCCACTGGTTTTAAAATTTTATCATGGTATGCTTGATTTCGGTTGAAAATGTGTTTATACAAATTTTTGTAATATAAAATGTCATCGTTTTCTTTTCCTTTATTTTCTAGATCATTTCTTTTATTTGTCCTGTGCATGTTTTAATTACGTCTGGATAGCATTTTACAAAACTTTAATGTAACATTGAGTGTGCAACTGTTTAATCAACTCCCTAATCCAACTTTGCTTTTTCAAGCTCACTGTTTATGGAGATGTCTTTATCAAACCTCTAATAAATGTAAGTGTTTTAGAACCTTAGATGCATATCAAGAACTACTAATGTTCAATCACATTATTATTTAGCACTTATCCTCTAAGAAAAAAAAAAATGTTATAGAATTGGCAAATACAATGAAGAAAAAAAATTAAAACAAATAGTCAAATTAACCAAACTAATTCAACATAAAGAGATGGACTTGTGTACATTCGTATGTACAGGTTACACGGGTCAGATTTTGTTCGTCAGATCCGCCCGCGCCTAGGATTAATATAAGAAGACGATGCAGGTTGACAGTAATATGGATGCTAGTCTAGTGGTTGACGCTTGTGCATGTGAAGTTTGAGTAAGTGGGCATGCTGGTTCGATTCTCCCTGGAAGAGACAAATACCTTTTTTTTTTGTTTCTTAACTTTATTTTTCAATTTTTTTCTTGAGAAAATCCCCCTTTCTAACACTTCCTACATGGTGTTTTTAAAATCTAGCACCCCTTATAATTCTTTTAAATTTTAGCACTTCTGTTCTTTTATACCCTCAAATACATTTTATAATTTACATCTTATCCCATTTTTTCTTTTTATTTCCTCTCTTTCTCTTTCTTTCTCTCCGTCAAACCCGCCGCCGCCGCCGCCGCACCTTCGTTGCCGCCATCTCCAGTGGCTTTTCTCACTCTTCTCTCTCTCGACCGCACCTTCGTCACCGCCACCTCGAAGCGGAAGCCGCCGACGTCGAATCCATGGATCTAATGGTCTTACGATGTCAATTCAATCGCAATACTTCTAATTGTATAGTTGGTTTATGTATGCAATGGCTTAAGATGTCAATTCAATCGCAATACTTCTGATTGGCAGACTACTCTATAGGTATATATCATCTCTCTCTCTCTCTCTTTCTCTCTATCTCTCTCAGATTTGTAAAATCTGGTAGATTTGGCCCTCACCACCACCACCTACATGTGCGAAACAATGAGACGAAGCTAATGGTCTTGGTCCCAACCCTCGATTCAAAGTATCGTGCGGAATTCGCGAAAAAAAAGAAGCAGATCTGTAATGTTCAATTTTTGTGACTTCACAAATTCTTTCCTTGTTTTTGGTGACGTCACAAAATTTTTTCCCTTTTTTTTGTAACTTCACAAAAATTTTCATTTTTTTGTGACTTCACAAAGTTTCCATTTTTTTTTTCTGACTTCACAAAAAGTTTGTGGCCGCCGGCGACAGTGGCGGTGGCACGGCGGCAGCGGCGGCAGAAAAGTGGTGGTGGAATATTTTTTTTGGTTCAGTCACAATTTTTTTTTTTTTCTGACTTCACAAAAAATTTGTGGCCACCGGCGACAGTGGCGGCGGCGGCGGCGGTGGGGTTGTGGTGGTGGAATGTTTATTTTTTTGTTCAGTCACAAATTTTTTCTTTTTTTTTTCTGACTTGACAAAAAATTTGTGGCCGCCGCCAGCGGCGGTGGGTTGTGGTGGTGGAATGTTTTTCTTTTTGTTCAGTCACAATTTTTTTTTTGTTACTAGATAGGTGATGGAAGGGCAAAAATGTCAAAAAGTGCTATATTTTCAAAGATTTATAAGGGATGCTAGATTTTAAAAAAACTATCTAATAAGAGCTAGTCTTAAAATCTTCTCTTTTTTCTTTCTATCTTGTTTTATATTTTTTTTTTAAATAACAGTCTTGATACTTATTTTTGGAATTTATTATTCTTTCTTGTTTTATGTTTATTTTTTTTAGTAAGTTTCAATTTTGCATAATTAATTTTTATTTAATTACAAATTATTAATAAAAAAAATTGTAACAAGCGCAATTAACATATTTTCTTGTTTTATTTTTTATTTTACTTAAATAATTTCAAAGCATAATTAACATATCTTTTATTTTTCAATATAAAAAGATCGTAAACAAAAGTAACGTACAAAAAAATAATTATTGATATAAAGAAAAATAATATGTCAAAAATTATACATTTTTTTCATGACAATTGTAATTTTTATTTACGAGGATTGTAATTTTAGTTATTTGGTCAATCAATTATTGTCGTAATGAAAAGTAATCATTAATATGTAGAAAGATAATATTTCAAAAATATTATTTTTGTTCACAAAAATGTTTATTTTTGTTCACGACAACTTGTACTTTTAGTTATTTGGTCAAGTAATTATTGTCGTACGAAAAAGTAATTATTGAGTGGAGAAAAGTAATGTTTCAAAAATATTACTTTTTTTCACGACAATGTGTACTTTTGTTTACGACAACGTGTACTTTTAATTAATTGGTAAAGTAACTATTGTCGTAATGAAAAGTAATTATTGATATGAAGAAAGGTAATGTTTCAAAAATATTAGTTTTCTTCACGACAATATGTACTTTTGTTACGACAACGTGTACTTTTAGTTATTTGGTAAAGTAACTATTGTCGTAATGAAAAGTAATTATTGATATGAAGAAAGGTAATGTTTCAACAATATTACTTTTCTTCACGACAATGTGTACTTTTGTTTACGACATCATGTACTTTTAGTTATTTGGTAAAGTAATCATTGTCGTAATGAAAAATAATAATTGATATGAAGAAGGGTAATGTTTCAAAAATATTTTTTTTACGACAATGTTTATTTTTATTCACAATAATTTATTAGTTATTTGGTAAAGTAATTATTGTCGTAATAAAAAGTAATTATTTTCATGAAGAAAGGTAATGTATCAAAAATATTACTTTTCTTCACGACAATGTTTATTTTCATTCACGACAACTTATACTTTTAGTTATTTTGTAAAATAATTATTTTTGTAATGAAAAATAATCATTGATATGAAGAAATGTAATGTTTCAAAAAAATAATTCATGTAACAAATAGAAAATAAACACTACTTAGGAACTAATAAATCCTAATTGAGAATGAATAAACTTTAATTGTGATTAATAAACCCTATTTAAAAAATAATAAACCATAATTAAGAATTAATAAACCCAACGAGATTGATTAATCAAAAAGAAAAATTAAAAATTTGAAAAAAAAAAGTAAATAAATACAAAAATTACCTTAAAAAAGAAAAGGATATTAATACCGTTAGGAATTAAAAACATATATAACCGGTATGGTGTGTGATTAAATAGAATCATCAACTATCAGCGAGCTTCGAACTCGGGACATGAAGTTTGAAAGGTGGAGGAATAACAACTGTGCTAATGGCCTATACTTCTCTTATTGCGGATATTAAATAATTATACTTTCCACAGATGTTTTTTCTTTGTTCTTTTCTTGGGCGGGTCGCACGGGTCGAACCCAACCCGTCTAAGGTGTGCATTTTTGCGCACCATAAAAAATAAAAGACGTATGAAAGCAAATAATTTATCAATAAAAAACTAAGTGATTTTTTTTCCAAACTAAAATAAGGATAAGATCAAAAACAGCATTTATGTGATGAGTGACGAGGGGGGCCTCGCCAACATCTCTGTTTGGAGACGACAAAAGCAACTAAATAAGTTATGATCGATAATTATTATTATTAAATTCTTGAACACCATTTTTTATTTTTATTTTTGTAAAATAGAGCATTTTTATTACCAAATGGTGAAGTTCCAGTACAAGCTCAAAAATAAAACAGCTCCAAACCTCTCAAAGCAAGCTAACTCTTCAATAATCTAAACACCATTTTCCTTGAAGAACATTCTAATAATATTAGTAGTATTATTTTTGTAAAACTAAAAATATTATTATTATTAATACGAAAAGATGCATAACAATACATAAACTTTGGTCTTTTTTTCATTTTCGCATGACTTTTCATTTTTTTCAAGAAAACCCACCAACTTTCCATTTTGTCCAGTTTTTTCCTAATTTTAAATTCCACCCAAATTGAATCTGACATGGCGCTTATGTGGCATCCGGACATGTGCCAACCTCTCCGACGTGGTGCTTATGTAGCATCCGGACATGTGCCGACCTCTCTTTCGTCCAGCAAACTAAACGACATAGTTTTTAAAAATGCATACGACGTCAATTAATACCTAAACTACAAAGGAATTCTTCCAAATTCACAAATCTTCATTTGTATGTGTCATTTAAACTGACACTTAAGCACCATGTCATATTTGAATTGCGTTGAATTTAAAATTAGGAAAATTTTAAAGGATTTAGAAGCGCAGTTTAGTGGTAAGACGCTTCCCCTCCAATCTTGAGGTCAGGGACGGGCGGGCATGGGCTATCGCCCCGGGCCCCAAAAGTTTATAAGGCCCCGAATTTTTTATGTATACTATTATTATACGCTTGTACAAAAAAAATTATAGTTAGTGGGCCTAAAATATGGTGAGAAAAATTGACTTAGTATTTGAGCTCAAAATTGTGAGGCTTGTCTGAATTCTTTTCTTCAATTTAACAAGAAATCCGTATTCATTTTCTTCATTACATGCACATCGACGCATCGTCTTTCACAAACAAAACTCTTCACCTTCTCATGGCTGTTTTTACTATGATCCCCCAAAAAATTCAGAATTCCTTTTCTTTTTATCGTTATATCACGAATTTATGATCATAAATAAGATAAATCGCATGATATTTCCTATAATAATATGCTTATGCTGTCTAATTTTAAACTACTTTAGTTCTTGCTTATCATCTAACGAATCAGAATTGTCCAACAAAAAAATTTAATTCACATGAACCTCATTAATCCATCAATACAAATGATATTATTGACAATTCTGCTACTAAAGCAAGAAGAAGTCATTTGTTTGACTGATATTTTTTTTTTATACGTAGTACTCCATCTGCCCACGATAAGTGTGAACATTTCATTTTTGGGACGTCCACAATAAGTGTAACATTATCATAAATGAAAATGGACACACTTATCTTTTTACCTTCCCTACTCTCACTCCATCTTCTTTATTCCACTAAACTTAACACAACCACCTTGGCGTTTTTTCCAAATGAGGATACCATATGAGGAGTTTTTCTTGAGGCAGTATTTTGGTACCTGGTATGAGGCATATGCTAGACAGACGGCCTCCGGTATCCCATTTATAAAGTGACGATAATTAGCTTTGAATCCTTGCCAGAGCTCCGTATCATATGATTTCATATCTCAATTAAGTGTCATGTTTAGATACAACATGATTAGTAATAGCTGCTGAGCTATCTCATTTTTGTTATTGTTTCCGAAAGGCCGTTTTCGCGGAAGCAGCTTCACGCAGCTCATTGTTTTTGGCATGCGACATCGCCTTCGACAACCCTAAGACGACGGTATTGGATCCGATGGCATATTTGTGTTTGGATCCAGGTAGGGGGCTACGTACCGTCTTACGGATCTTGACTCTTGAGACAGTCTCGCACTCCCTCAAACATGTCCTATGGGTTGCTTATTTGATTTAACTGTATGTTTTATGGCGTTTGAATTATTCGGATTACGTTCAAGATTATTAGGTAAATGGTCAGTGCATATTTCGTATCCAATTTTCCTCAATTTTCAAATTTCAGGCCTCTTTCCCAGAGAAAAAAAATTGACCACCTAAAATGGAAGATTAATTTCCATTTGTGATCAGTTTTGGAGTTGATTCTTTTCAATAAGTAATGAGTCAAAATATTATGATTTTTTTAGACCGTTAATTTTAAGACGTTCTTGGGATGGTTTTATCTTTCCTTAATAGTTATTACACTTGAGAAGAAGGTTTTCTCTACATTCGGCAGCTAAAATTTCATATTTGAAATCTCGATAAGCTTACAAAGTTTTGATGTTTTCAGTCCTTTTCTTTTCTCGGTTTGTGATTTCATTACGAAGAAGTATAGTGCATTTTTTTTTTAATTAATTTATCAATGACTTTGTGCATCAAATAAGAGATACATCAAAAGAGTTAGTCTCATGTGCAACTGTTGTGAGACCCGCGCATGAGGTGCACGCGCTCGCCTCCCACGCGCCCAATTATTTTTTTTAAGGCAACATTATATGCAACACATGAACACAATGTATTTTTATATGCAATATACTGTATAATGAGATGCACCATTAAGTGTATTTGAGATGCACTTTTTTTTAATTCCGGCTCCACCTTCGGCTCCGATTTTAATTTATAGATAATCGTAGTGATAACATTTATGTCCTTTAGCTCGCTCCGAAGCCTTCGCCTCCCCTCATTCGACTCTTGAAACAAAAGAAAAAAAAAACACAGTGTGGTGCATCTCAGTACACATGGTTGTGCATCTCATTATACATGGTGGTGCATCTGCATAAACTATGCGTTGCATCTCAAAAAATAGAGGAGAAAAATATTAATAAAAATTAAAAACTAGTGCATCTCAATACACTTAGTGATGCATCTCATCATACAGTGTAGTGCATATAAGTACACGTTGTAATGCATATGATCCGACTGTTAAAAAAAGTCAATGGATTAATTGGATCAATCCAAATTCAAACCAGATCGACCCAATTTCACATTGTGAAACGCGTTGCAGACAAGAATTTGCCTACATCAAAATGTCTCATTGATGATAACCATTAACCAGTGTAATGGGTATTGAGTGACAAAATATTTCAATTTCAATTTCAAATTTTACTATCAACTTATAAATTGAACCCATTATATCTAATCTAGTACGATTCTAATGTATAGAGAAATAAAGATTATTCAATGCGCATTTCAGTTTATATGCGAACTAGTATCCTGCGCGGCAGTTTATATCTAAACTAGTAAAATGTTATTATAATTAAACTATAACAATACATATCTCTAAATGTGAATAATTATTTCTTTTAAAACAATCAAAATGAATCATCATGAATCTTGAAAAAATACATAAAAACATATAGCTTTCATATACTCCCTCCGTCCATGAATCATATATCCATTTGGGTTCCGGCACGGAGTTTAAGAAAATTGATAAAGTTATTTTTAGTGAGGTAAAAGTTAGAATGTAAATGAAGTGTTAATCTTTTGTTTACTTTTGCTAATCTTTCTAGCTTTTTTTATTGTTTAAATTATTTGAGTGGGATTCATTCAATTTAATTTGTTTGATTAAATTTTTGCTTCTATTTAATTTCTTTATTCATTATGTATTCAATTTATTTAAGTCATTGGTTACATTCATTTGTTTTGAGAGATGAAATCAAATTCCTTCCTTTCTATTTCTATGTATTTGTACGTGTGAGTACTTGTTCATTTAAATTTCACAACCTGTGAGAAGAACAACTGCAGTGTGAGTCATTCTTTATTCATTGTTCATGTATCTATACGTGTGAGTGTAAGAGATTGAGAGAGAAGATTTCAATCCAAACCAGCATTAAATTGAAAGAACAAATTCCAATGCAAAATTTAAGAGGAAATATTCACTTTTCATTGCATTTTTGGAGCCAAATTCAGCACAATTCCTTACAAAAATAGGTGGAAAAATTCAAACACCACCTAACCTACTAACACCAATAAATACTGCCTTTAAGGCTCATTCCATTCATTACAACAAGTAAAATTCACTAACTACAGAAGGTGCAAGATGCTTGATCCCAGAGCAAAGCCAAAATTAAGTAATGACCAGCAAAATACCACTGCACAGTGGCTAATACAGCAAAATACCACTGCACATGCGGCAGAGCTGTTTCAAGGAAATGTCAACTGATACAAACAATATGTGTCAGTTTTTGTCTTGTTTGGAATGTAAACTGCTTTTTGTTGCAACTCAACATGTAATTTGTCTCAACAAAGGAAATATTGCATCATTTACTTATGTTTTTACACTTTCAGCATTCTAAATCAACCTCCTAAACTAGGGAAACAATGACCTAGTGGTGACATGATAAAGATAGCATCAAGTGCAGTAACTTGTTCTTAAAAAAAAGGCATCAAAGGGACAATCATATGCATCAGATCATTCATGTAACATCATATGCATCATATGAACCAAGACATCAAGTGCAACATCTGTTTCACTTATTCCAAGCTATAAACGTCACAGATAGGGACAGATAAATTATCACAGATCACTAATAGAGTCAATTCAGCCAAACAACACTCATAATTGCACAATTACTCACAATCAGTTGCATCATATGAACCAAAACATCAAGTGCAGCATCTGTTTCACTTACTCATTCCAAGCTATAAACATCACAGATAGGGGCAGGTAAGTGATCACAGATGACTAATACTCATAAATTAAGCCAAAAATAACACATGATTGCATCAATTACTCACAAATCAGTGATCACAGATCACAAACCAATGGGCATCGAATCCAACAAAACGAAACATGCCATCACCAGCCCCCACCAAGAGAGAAATTAATTAGAAGAGAGTCATATGAACATCCCTAGAATCTGCAGATATATCTCACTCGAGCTTCCTCACTCTCATACACATTTGGAATAAATGGAAGGGGCATCTACAAGAGTTCAATTAGAAGCATTAGTATACATACTTCAAAAAAATATGTAAGAATTGCTTAAATACGATAAACCTAAATTTGACAAGAATATTTACCTGCTCAATTTAAGTCTCCGGCATTATAGATTCGAAGGGTTGAGATTCTGTCTCCAAACCATAGATTCGTAGGGTTCAGACCATGGAGGTTCCACCACCACCATCGAGTCAGACACTGGCACCACCATGAAATCAACGACGACATGACAAATTTCTACAGATCCGACCTCCGCCGCCATCAAGTCAGACGGCGCTACAGCGTAGGGTTCAGAGGGTGCCACGGATTAAGGTTCAGATGGCGCCAACTGCGTCTCCTCCTCAATCTCCGGCACAAGCTTAAAGGCATAACGAATCTGGACAGATCTAGCCCCCGGCACCGTCGTGACTGAATCCGACCCCAACTCCCAACATAGATCGGAGACTTGCACCCATGAGTAATTAGACATAGGAGAGAAGAGAGAGGAGCAACAGATTCTGGATGTGCGAGTGAGAGAGGAATTGGGAGAAGAATAAGAAGAAAACATATTAGAGTTCCAGCAAATGAGTGAGGAAATGAGAGAAGAAAAGAGATGATTCCAGATTTTAGGGTTCTATTGGATCAGCAGAGGAATATGAGGGGATTGGGTTGGATTATTTGGGCTAGGAAGGGGTTATTTGGACTGGGTAATTAGGATATAATTAGTGGGTTAATTAAATTGAGTTAATACATTGTGGTGGGTCCAATGATGGCATTGAGTAGTAATTTTAAGAAAAGTGGGAGGGTATTGTTGTACAAAAAGTTAAATGGGTATTTGATTTGTGGACAAAAAAAAGTGGGTAAATAGGTATTTGATTCGTGGACGGAGGGAGTATTATTTGTAATCATAGAATAAAAATATTGAAGATATTTTCTCTGTCTACGATATGATTGTCACTTTTGCCATTTAGAAATTATACTCTCTCTGTCCACAAATCAAATACCAATTTGGGTTCCGGCACAAAGATTAAGAAAACTGATAAAGTTGTTTTGAGTTGGGTAAAACTTAGAATATATCGGTAGTAGGATAACGACAAAAAATAGTGGTAATGATAAAATAAATGGTAGTATTGACAAAAAATAAGAATAAAATAATTGTAATGACCAAAAAGTAGGAATAAAGTTGTTGAGAAGTGGGGCATCAATGGCAAAGGTAGTAAATAAAGGAAAAGTAGGAGGATATGATTGTACCAAAAGGTAGGTAGGTATTTGATTTGTGTACAAAAATATATGGATAAATTGACATTTGATTCGTAGACGGAGGGAATACTATATTTTTACTCCACAAATATATATTTTTTAAATTTAAACTATCATAACTTACTTTTTTGAAATTCATAAATTACGATTTTATATCAAATTAAAAATTCCATCAAAATCTTTAATTGAAAATACATCTTCACTATATTTAAATTAACCAAATTAGACAAATATTAGAAAAAAAATAAAATAGAAGAGAAAGAGGGAGAGAGAGAAAAACTGCTCCACTCTCATAAGAGAAAAAACTAAACTGATCAAAATTGATTAAAATTAATTTTAAATTTTCTCTCTCCTCAGTTCTGTTTTACTAATATATATATAGATTGGCCACGTTATAAAAAGAATAAAAAATAACAATAGTAATAGCGTTCAAATCTACCCCCCCCCCCCCCCCCCCCCTCCCCCCAAAACCAAAAAAATAAAACAAAATAAAGTATCCAAATCCAGTTTGGTCAATCAATAAATGTTCTTAATTTTCTAGGTCTCGGGCTCGGGGTCCCGGCTAAAAAATAAGAAAAGAAACACATATCTCAAAAAATTAAAACTATAAAGTAAACGAATAGTGACGGAGATACCAATAATGCTTAGCTCAAATAATTAGTCAAGGTATAAATCCCTGTTTGATCTAAATAAGATGTTTTGAATTCTTTTATATGCGTTTGGCGTAGTGTATTCTCGCTTTATTTAGTGACCTGATGATAAGGGTGTTTGCGGTCTGATTTGGTGCGGTTTAATACTAAATTCAAACCAAATCTTAAAATACGGTTTGATAATTTTTTGGAATCAATCCGAACTGATAAAGTAGTAAAACCAAATCAAACCAAACTGTAATATACGGTTTGGTGCGGTTTAATTTACGATTTATCAATATTTTTTTCATTTTCTTCGTAATAGAAATGAAACGAATTAAATAAAGTTGTTGTCATGATCATATACATTTTTCTCTTTTGGTAAAATAAATATACTAGAAGTTTAGGATAACATTATTTAGCTAAATAGTAAATTATAGTAAAATAATTTCACACTCTCTACTTTTTTTTATCGAAACAACTTGAATTTGAAAATGATATAGAAAAAAAAGAAAACAAATAGAAATTTGTACCTTGTATTCAAAGGTAAAGATAAGCCACTGTAACAATTAATTGAAAATGTATAGTAAATTATAAGATTTAATGATTCTAAATTGTATGATTTCATTAATTAAATTTGTATAACACTCAATTATTACATGCAATCAAGAAATCTCTATTTCCTTACATAAAATAAAATGATAATATTAAAAATATCATTATATCAAATACGGTTTTTCGGTTTACGGTTTCGTTTGGTTTGAATTTTCTTAAAAACCAAACCTAAACCATAAACCATAATTTTTGAAAATTCTAAACCAAAATATATTTTTTAAACCAAAAAATCGAACCAAACCGTATATTGCGGTTTGGTTCGACTTGATTTACGGTTTAAATCAACTTTTAACACCGATGATTCCACTTTTTTATAATGCAAAAGTCTCGCTTATACAATATTTATGCAATTTATTTATTAATATAAGACATACAACTCTATAAATCCTTTAAAAAAAAAAAAAGAGTACACACTCCCACTCCCACACATATATGCACGTGCCGCTCAAAACTCAAAAGTTTCAAGTATTTGAGGTTTGGGCACGCGCCAAATATTAGTATTTGAGACTTTCCCCCACGTGTCTCACTATGCATCCATACTCGACCACGTACGTATGTGGTGATTTTTTGTTTTCGAATTTAGAAAAAGAGAAAAGGTTGAGATTAAATTTGAGACATTTCTATTTATGAACAAGACATATTATAATTTGAATGTGTCCGGAAATACTAGTGATCTTTTTTTCTGGATGATGAGCAATATGTAGTTCTATTTTTATAATGTATTACTACTAAATTACTTTTTCAAAAATTTCGGATACTCTTCGATTGTGTTCACATGACATTTTTGGCAATTATTAGCGGATTAAAAATGGTGGAGATATATCTTTTTTTTAAGAGAATCCCGTTTCTTACTTTCTATTATCAGTTGTATTTCTTACCTTATTTACTAGTAATATGCTCCTATTCCTGGACCTGCGTAATCTACAAATGATGTTCTTGCAGAATTAATTAAAAGATGGGAATATATATGGAATAATTTTGAATTAGCTTTCCTTATAATATATATTGCTTTTTTTTAGTTCTAGTTATATTTTTAATCATGCAATCAGCATTTATATAATTCTTCATTTTGACATATTATTTTATTTTATATTTGGAGATACATCTAAACAATAACCAGTAGTAATGAAATCAAACATAAAGGCAAGACTATTCTTTCTACAAGTTAAGAGGGCTGAAGTATTAAGGCTATTAATATTGGAAGAAAATTTTGCCATTTTCTTTTCCCATTTGCCGTATGTTTTAACTTTATAGAAAAACAAATGTGTGAGTGTGATCAGTGGTGGCCCTGACCGATTATAGCAAACATCACATCACATGTGTGCGTATCCATTTGTGGAATATTAGTAGAGATTGATTCTCTGATCATAGAAAATAGTACTAGTATTTGTTAACGTTTAGATAAATGACCTAAAATGGAGCAACTGAGCACAATGATTTAATGTTAGATTTAAGAATTTCAAATTATAGTTATAGACTTAATTTAATTAATGTTAACTTGATAAGAAAGTAGTATTATAGAAGTGAGTTTAAGATGCTGTACTAAATGTGGAATTTCCACACACACTGCAGTAGATATTCTCATTATTATTCCGTTTGATCGATGTCTATCTTATTTATGATAAAAGAAATTTCTACTACTCATTTATTATACTCTTGATTGATTTGATGAGTTTTACTATAGGATAAATCCATTCGGATCAATTTGATCTGGATCAATAGGGATAAATGTGTCAAATTTTCAAAAATAATAATTTATACTATCGATATTGCCCTTATTTAAGTTTAAGTTATAAATTAAGAGATTAATTGATTTTGTGGTTTGTCAATAAATCTTTCAAACTTCCAAAAGAGCAACTTGAAAATTAATTATGCATGAATCGATTACTATTTTTTATTTTATTTTATAATTATTTTTTTATGTGAATTGAAAAGCAACAAAGTACTATCTGAACAACCCTCAACAACATAAAAATAAGATAAACTTGAAATGAATAATAACATGATAAACAACTTAAATAGGCATATCATTTAGATGCGGTTTTAATTATTTTATTTTTTTGTGAATATCTTTTAAAGATGATATTTGTATATGACTTATTACTATATATTTCTACAAACATAAAACAAGCTTAAAAACAACATCATGTATATTAACCGTATTGATGTTCATCCTTTAAAAAATCGTGTATATGATATAATGAAGCCCAGTGCAGATGGTAAGAAGTTTTCTTTCAAATTTAAAATCAGGATTCAAATCGTATGTGCATTAATTGTGAAATTAACAATATATATATATATATAGTATATAAATAGCTAAAAATCATCTTTCAAAATTGTTCAAAGATATCGAAAAAGGGATCAATAATTCAAATAATGAGCTAATGGTTAAAATAAGATCGTCACTTTCAGTATTTTCAGAGTGAGGACTGTATGTTACGAAATTTGAAAATGAGGGCTATAACCTTCATTTTTTACATTTAAATTCTTATTTCGGGCCTAAAACCAATTATTTGGGCTTTTTGATGACACATAGAGCTCGTTGCTGATGTAGTCGTGCCATGTCACATTGTTGGCACTTTTCCCCTTTATTTGTTATTATCAATTATTTTTTTAGTATATTTGTAATTATTGAAAGAAAGAAAGAAACCAATTATCAAAACCAATTATTTGCCACATTTGCAGCTAAAAATAAAAATAAGGACGACTTAAAATGAAAAAACTCGTCATTTCTTTATTTTTATTTTTGGTTGCAAATGTGGCAAATAATTGATGTCTTTCTTTCTTTCAATAATAACAAATATGCTAAAAAAATCGATAATAACACAAAAAGGGAAAAAAAATTGTCAAAAAGGTGACATGGCACCACCACGTCATCAACGAGCTCTAGGTATCACCAATAAACCCAAATAATTGATTTTGGGCCCGAAATAGGAGTTTAAATGCAAAAAAATGAAAGTTATAGTCCCCATTTTCAAATTTCGTAATATACAGTGCTCTTTCTGAAAAACACTGAAAGTTACGATACTGTTTAAACAATTAACTCTTCAAATGATACTTGCACAAAATAGTAAATTAGAATATAACTTTGACGAGATTTGAAAATAAAGAAAAAAATATTAATTTTATGAAAACGGTGTTTAAAATGACTAATACTAGTAATGAAATTGCACTTTAATTATAACAATTGAACCAGAGGTAATTTAAAGTGAATAAATGAACTTTAATGGTGTCCATTGCACTAGGAGTGAGCAAAATAAGAGTAATCGAATATCCGAAGGATTGCAATCAAAAATTGAATTAAGTTATGATTTTTTAGACTTTCGGTTTGTTTCACAATTTCTTTTTAATTTCATCTCTTAGATCGGTTTGGTTTGGTATTTTTAAAATCAAACAATTTAAAATCTAACTTATATATTGTAATTTTATTAAATATTTAACATATTTCTAAAAAAGGGATGACAATTACTTTTTGAAGTTATAATAAAATTATCAATGATAAAAAAACCAATTTTGGATTTTTCTGTTTTCTCATTTCGGTTCGAATTTAAGTCTAAATTTTTAAATTTTTCTATATGGATTTTCAAATAATTATGTTCTTTCAAAAAGAAAAAAAAACCATGTTCAGTTCAATTTTTTTTAATCCAAATTTGCAATTTTTTTTAATAGTGAAATATTATTCAATTAATATTTGTACTTATAAATTACTATCATTCAATTGTTTTAAGAGGTGCATACATATACTATGATATAACGAGAAATTTAGTGGAATAAAGAGACCTTACAAATGCATGACTTTACATTAAATATCAATTCCAATTCATTTTTGAAAATACCAACATTTAATGAAATTTTTAGTTTCAATAAATTAAAAATTATTACATTAAAATTATGGAATGAAAATATATAAGGATAAGAGGGTCATTTTATATTGAATTTATGACTAATTAATGTATTTGATCCAGATCAAATTGATCCAAATAACATCACCCTTTACTATATTTGTAAATTTAACTAGAAATATAATTGGGGAGCATGTGAAATATTGAAATTATTGAAGAATTCTCCATTAATCAAGAACTAGCATAGTTAACATCATTAGAAGTATAGTACTCGCTTTATCGATCATATATAATACAGGTCATATTGGGTGCAACGAGTTTTAATAAATGTTAGGTAGACATTGTTTGAGGGAAAAAAAAAAAAGACTCACTATATTTGACTTGTTTGATTATTAAATGTGAGGGAGGTAGTGTTTGATGAGTGGACCATGTTGATTTATTTGGTGAATAAAGAGAATTGTGATGTCAAATTTTTTTAAAAAAGAGTGTGAATTGTTATCCAAAATATAAGTGGTATAAATATGATGGACTACTTAAAAAGAAGTGTAATATAATATGGTGACCCGGAGGAGTATGTTTTTATGGTACAAATCATCAATCAATTAATAATAGGAAAATAAACAGCGCTCCCTTCTCGGTGCTCCATTCTGATTTTTCTTTATTCTCGTAACTTTGACATTATTTATTCATTATAGTACACATATATTACTTAATATATTTATATAATAATATTTCATGTCTTATGTATATCTGCTATTACTATCTTTAACTCTATTTTTCACACTTTTAATTTGTGTAATATTAATTCATATTAATATATTCTAATTCAAACCTAACTAATTTTTATCTATTTAGATATATCAACATCTATCTATTTATGCATATATATTAATTCATATTCCAATATTCTAATTCATCTGCTTGGCTATATCAACGACCATTTATAGTTAGGGACAATAGCCTGTAAAACCAAAACCTTTTTTCAAAATCGTGAATTGCACATGGGCTATTTTTTTTTCCCAGCTGACAAAACCGTCCATTTTTGTCTGATTTTGCATACCTGGTTGATTTCCCCCAATTTAATTATGACGTGGCTCGCCGAAAGTCCACGCTGGACACATCGGACCGTCTAAGCACACGACGTCGTTCCACTTAAGGACAAAACGACGTCGTTTAGGGCTTAAATTAAGTTGTTCCCCAATTATCGTGATATTTAGGGCTTTTTTCCAGAAAGTTATTCACTCTCACACGACGAACAGAGAGGATTAAGGTTGAAGAGGATAGAGAGAGAGAGAGAGAGAGAGAGAGAAAGAGAGAGAGAGACAGAGATAGAGATAGAGAGACAGAGAAATCGCGAGAGAGACTAGAGGCATGTCGAGTCAATCAAGGTCGTCTTCAAGCTCGATTGGGCATTCCTCAAACACAGTGGCGTGTGGTCACAAGATTCCTGCGATTGTGGACACCTCCCATACACCAGCGAATCCAGAGAGGCATTTTTTTTGTTGCTCTCGTAGAAAGGTAAGTATTTCGAATTTATTTTTTTAACTTTATAGTGATGATGTAGTGGGAAAATTGGTTTATAGAGAGGAGTTTAATTGGTTTTTATTTCCATTGTGATGTAGTGGGAAAATTGTAATTTTCTGAAATGGATAGATCCTGAGCTAGATTCGTACTACAAGTTGTGTATGCAAAAGATAAAACTTGAAAGGGATAATGCTCAAGAGCAGCTGAAGTGTTGTCGTCTGATAGAGGAAAAGAAATATGAAAAACTGGAGGCCAAATATGAAGAATTGATTACTTCATTTCAAGTAAAGTGTGCGGAGGCAGAAGAGTTCAAGAAGTTGTCCGAGTCTCAAGCACACAAGATTAAGAAGCTAGAGTGGAAGCAAACTGTTATGTGGTTTTCACTAGCTTTGGCTGTTATTGGTTGGTTTGTTATGAAATTTGTATAAATTAGTTGTGGCCAAATGAGGTGTAATTTTCTCTGTTGTTAACACTCTCATGGATAATGTAATGAATTAGTTGTTTGAATGGAAGTTATGGCTTTTGTGATTACCTGATGTGAATAGCTTGTGATGGTGATTGTGAGTGTCAGTTTGAGTGTGTGATTAGAAGTAGCAGTTTGATTAATGTTTGAGTGTGTGATAAAAAGATGTAAAATGGCACTATCTAATCACTGCAAAATGCTTAAAATTTAGAAGAGCAAACTTAAACTGCAAAGATACAAAGATGTGCAAAATATATATCTTCATTATAACCTTCAAGGTAGACTTGAGAAGAGCAAAAAATTGAAGATAAGGACACTGTTTTGTCAGCAACAAAATGACACAACATGAAGTTCATCTTCACTGAAACTGCATATTTCACTTCGAACAACAAAAAAATGAAGATGACTTAGTGTTCATTCAAAAATAACAAGTTGCCCTTGCTAATTTCCATTTCTAGGTTGCCCAGAGGTTGCACCACTTACCCCAGATGTTGATCCTCTTTCATTGATGTGGACAGTTCGCACTACACTGGATCCTGGTTCACTGAAGTATATGTTGCATGTGCTCTCACTTGTGTATAGACCTCCTCCTCTTGCGAAGTTCCTTTCCCTCATCAAATGTTCAGTTCCACCAGTTGCAGATCTTGGAGCTTGAAATCTTGCCCTTCCAGCACCTTTTGCTCTGCTGCCTCTTCCACCAGCTCCCCTTCCACTAGGTCCCTGCCACCAACAGCTCCCCTTCCACTACTGCCACTAGCACCACTGGCACTTCCTCCCTCAGTAGCTTTACATGGTCTCTTGGCAGGTCTCCCAGGCTTTCCCTAAGTTAAATCAGTAGACCAAGTTATGAACAATAAGCTATAAAAATCAAGTACAATAAGGGAACTACACATCAAACACATATACCTTGGGTTTAGGTGGTTGTGGTGGTAGAGTCATATTCTGACACTTTGCTTTATTGTGACCTGCTCCTTCACATTTTTGACAGTTCATTACCATCCAAAATCTTCGCAACTTGTGTGGATTTTTTGGATCTATCTCACCAGCAGATCTGTTTCTTCTCTTCTTAGGCCTACCAGGTTGTCTTCTTTTTGCAGGGGCTTCACTACAAAGCCTTCTACTTGTGGCCACATGTTTTCCCCATTTATTGGTTGCAGCCCATGTTCATACCCTTTCAAAAACTTCTCAACAGTGTAATATTCATCAACAAATTCAGCATGATCCCTCTCCATAAATTGCAATGCAGATAATGCATGCACACAAGGTATGCCAGTTAAAGTCCACTCCCTACAACTGCATGTTCTTGCAGTCACATCAACCACAAACTTGTTTTCAAAATGGTTTACTTCAAACTTATTGTCTAGATTAGCCCTAGCATGACAATCTCTGATTTTCCTCCTCTTCTTCTCTAATTCCTTCCTGATGTTTGGACATATCCTATCAGTCACCTTCAACATTTCATCCCTCTTATTCACCTGTCTAGTCATCACCTTAGTCCTAATTTCCTCACACATATGAATTACATGCTTTCCTCTAGCATTCAGTATCCAACCATTAAAAGCTTCAGCAATGTTATTCATGATCATGTCACTCTTAACATGTGTGGAAAGAAATGCCTTACAAAACTTTTTGATGTCTCTGCTCATGAAGTCATGATATGCAGCCATGCTCTCCTTCTGCATTTCCTCCAAGAGCTGCTTCAATCCATCTTCATAAGTGCTCCTGGTTTCAGAGAGAAACAGGTTCTTCAAGGTACTGCCCTTGTGCTCTTTCTTCCAATTCATGTATATGTGTCTGCTGCAGTTTCTGTGCTCCACAGCTGGAGCCAAAGCCTTGACTGCATTCTCCAAGCCCTGCATTTTACCATAAACACCTACATAAGCAACTACACTGCACATATGATACAAAAATAGTAAACAAAATGTATGAAGGAGAATCCAGATCCATCTCCAATGCCCATATCATGTATCAAGATATTGAGAAACCACTTCCAACACTCTTCATTCTCCACTTCAACACAAGCCCATGCTACTGAAAACATCCCATCATTGCCATCTTTGCCTATAGCACACAAGAGAATACCACCTAAATAAGTCTTCAGGTGACAACCATCTAGGCCTATGATAGGTCTGCAGCTGACCTTGAAACTCTTGATGAGTGAGCTGAAGCCTATGTACAATCCCTTAAAGACATGATCATCACCTAAAAGTAGCTCAATTCTACCCTCTGGATCAACCCTCCTTAACTCAGCAGTGTATCTTCTAATCATGCTATAGTGAAATTCTACTGTACCCCATAACATTTCTATAGCTAGAGTTTTGTCACGCCCCGACTCTCGAGGTGCGACTTGCAAATAACCATAAAACCTAAACAACTAACAACTGACTCAAACAAAGGGAACATGCTTGGGGAAACAAAGATGGAAGGTAAAACAATCGAATTAGGCATCCAAAGTATAATGAAATAATATCCGAGCATCTCAAAAGCCACTTATAACAAGAATTTAGATAAATAATTCATGCTGATGGGGATAGAATTCCAACAAAAAGAGAATGCATACAAATATATATATAGACCATGTTAAGAGGGTCAAGTTCAAGCAACAATTCAAGTCAACGAGCCCATCGCTCGGAAGTACAAATCAAGTAGTTTAAGAGGTTAACAAATATTCAAGGTCTTCGAGCACAACACTCAGAATAAAAAACATGAGAATCAAAGTATTAGCATCAACAGACATCAATTTCAAAGGGTTGCAGCAGAAACTTGCATCAATACCCAACATTTGCACGTATGAAGACGTACAAATGCCAGTCTGATATCCAACTAGACTCAACCAAAAGAACCAAACCACACCCCCAAATATTCATGCCATCGCCATCCAGTCAACCTGCATGTTTAGAAACACACGCAGGGCTGAGTACTTCGTACTCAGTGAACACAAGCCAAAATATTTGAATAAAGATGCTTCTTAAAGCTATAATAATTAAACTTGCCTTGCCGAACATCACAAGTATATAAGCAGTTTTAAAACAGTTTTACTTGTGCATGTTAAAAATATTTTCTTTTAAACAGACTGCGCAGTCAAATATCATATAATATAACAGTATGTATCATCTATCACAAACAATATCACTGTGCCGAGAAGTAGGCCTCCTTCTCGAGCACTGTGACCGGCCTAACCGAAGCAAGGCTCACAGTCACCTCAACATATACCACACATGGGTTCCTGCTTTTCACAGGATAATAACATCTCCATATAAATAGATGATAACACATACCAAACTTCAATAAAAACGGCAAGTCAATCACATTTGAAAACATATCATAATACTTAATAGCATAACTAATTTTCATCGATAGTTTTAGTTCAGAAAAGCCCACCTGACTTCCGAAGAACTAGCTAGGTGGTTTAGGGCTATTTGTCCTCGCTTAATGATCCGTTCGGCTCGATCCTTCACAGTTCGACATCGATAGGAAAAATAAGATATATGAACGACGGACACAAAGGCGTTGGACTCTAACTGAAGGACTTCTATTTGAGTCGTCTCTCTCTTCGCTTTAACTTTTCTAAAGGATCTCACGTTCTTGTCTTTAAACCTTAACTCTATTCAAATTGGTTAAAACTATTTATCGATGGCTTAACACTTTTCTCGTTCTAATTAAAAACGTCATCGTCTACATTCTATTACTCGAGTTTTCTTTCAAAGATTTCATTTGATTCTCGACTTATCAATCAATCATTCAACCATTTGCATACAAGATAATTTAATTAAGTTTATCATCATAACAGATATCATGCATATAAACATTTATTCAATCATATAATAAAATCAAATAAATCAAACATACTTCAAGACACATTAACATTCATTCAATTTAGATCTTAAGACTTAATTCGATTATGCATATCTTTTTATGAAGGCTCAACTATTTACTCTATCTTTCTTATTTATTTTTAAATCGATTCTCATTTCTTAACTCGATTATTGTTTTTCTAATTAATTACTCGGTGATTTATCTCGTTTTATTCTTAATTTGTTTGGTTGAAAACAACGTACTCAATTAATTATTTAATTAACTTTTTTCAACTTATTACTCGATATCTTATTCCATCATTATCATTTTCTTGATTAGCTTATACGAGTATCTATCTT
Source organism: Schizonepeta tenuifolia (assembly GCA_029490685.1). NCBI lineage: Eukaryota > Viridiplantae > Streptophyta > Magnoliopsida > Lamiales > Lamiaceae > Schizonepeta > Schizonepeta tenuifolia. The sequence continues at coordinate 16,267,639 of CM055955.1, read as the reverse complement.
AACTCGTCTAGCATCTTTTCTTTACTTGATTTAAAACTTCCTTTTTATTTCTTTTCGATTCATTCTTTTTAAACTCGGTTTCCTTTATTCTTACTTATCTTTTTAATAATTTCTTCTTTTCTTGTCTTTAATCTTTAAGCCATTTCTTACTTAATAATTCTTTTATCTTTTAACAAACATTTTCATTAACTAGTTTATTTTATTAGTCAAATTATAAAAGATCTTTTTGTTGTAGTTTTAGTAAAAATTCAAGTCTTTAATTTTTAATACAAGAAAATTTATTAACATATCTTTTATGCATTTTCATCTTTTAATCAATTAAAAGCTTTTAAAATTCTAATCTTTTGTTACAAAACTTCTATCTTTATTTATGAATTAACTAATAATCATACATACATTGTAACATTTAAACATTCAATCTTTTCTATATTTTCATAATTAATTTCTTTAAAAACTTCAACATGCAATCTCATTTTCTTAACTTAAACACATGTACAAATATATTAACATAACATACAATCATCTCATTGATCAAAATATCACTCAATTCATCAACAAAATCATCAAAATAATTTCTTCTTTTTCTTCAAAAATACACGGCACACACACATTTCTTTGTGTAATTTATTTCTTAATTTTTCATGCATAATATCTCATTCTCAACATAATAAAAATAATAAATCAAGCATCAAAATAACAATAACTCAAAGATTCACATTTTTCCTATTTTTCTTATAATTTTCGGCATTTATTAAATCTTTAGGGTTTTAAATTCTTTTTCTTCTCTTAATTCACCGATTAAAATTATTGTTCGATTCTCCTAACGATTTCTTCTCACTCGATTATCACATGCACATCCTAAGTTTGCCTAAACATAATTTAAATAGCATGCATGCATAGATCTTTCTTTTTAGGACTTAGAGATATACACATTTACAACTAAACAAATGAATTTCATACTTTAATTTAAATGGAATTCTTCTCCTTGGCTCTTGGAATTGGAAATGGATGGAAAATGAAGCTTCAAAGCTTGGATTTGAAGGAAGAAAGAAGTCTTCTTGAATCCTCAAAAAGAATAACATGAAATTAATCATCCATCCCTTTTAGGTTTAAGAATCAAAATAAAGAAATTGTTGGATGAATATTGAATTTAATCTCAAGCACTTGAAAGATTATTACCTTTTCTTGAGAATATGGATGGAATGAATGGAGGATGATACTTTCTACTTCATTTCCATGGATGAGGAGCTTGAATACATGGTTGCATGTAAAGAAAAATTGAAGTATGAGGGAGAGAGAGAATGCCGAGAGTGAGGGAGAGATTGGAGAGATTGAGAGTTTTTCTTTGTTGTTTGAGAGAGAGAGATTTCGAAAGAGAGGGAGAGAGATGGAGTGAATGAAGTCTTCTCCCTTGTCTTAGATGAATGAATTTGAAATCCAACAAAGAGAATAAAGTGAATTGTTGGAAGTTGTAATTGTTAAAGTGATTGATGGATGAATGATGTGATGTAGTTTGCATGCAATATTTTGGTAAGATCTTGTTGAAGACATAATCATGATAATTAACATTGGAAATTGAGGAGTGATGTGAGGAAAAGAGTGAGGTGGCGTGAGAGGGAGAGAGGTGAGTGACACGTGTTTTCGTCGTGTCGCTACGGGTGTTAATTACCCGGTCGTAAAGGTTTTCCGGATAAAACGATTCGTATTAATTTCTTTTTATACTATTAACGGGTCTAACCTCTTCTCGTCTCACTTTTGACACTAACTCATCTCAATATTATTTTACGTCTCAATTAAAAGATTAAGGAGTTCGATTATTTAGTCTTTTAAATCTTAAAGGAATTTAGTCGGCTTCTCAATCCGTTTATTAATCCTTTAAAGATTAACTCCTCATTACTCTTCTCAATTCTCGGATAAGCTCTTACCCTATCTCAGTGACCTTAAAAGCAATTCTAAGTTCGAAGATTCTAATTCAATTCTATTCTAAGTTCATCGGTATAAATATATTTCTCGGCGATTGAAATTATGCTAATTCAATTAAGCAACTTCTCAGAATTATTTTAGAAATTAATCTCATACTCATCTTCATACAAATAATTCAACAAGCATATCACATCATTATCATCTCAGATAAATAAAGCAGACAATTTCACACAAAACTCACAAAGCAATTTAAACGTTTTACTCAATTCTCTTCGTTTAGAAAAGAAAAATTTTACTCCTAAATTCTCAACTTTAACTCACTTGGTTAATTAAGCGCTTTCTAAAGGTTTAAAAACTCGGGGTATCACATCCTCACCCTCTAAAAAAAAAAATTTTCGTCCCGAAATTTACTGACCTTAAGAAAATAACTCGGGATACTTTGCTTTCATCTTTTCTTCGAGTTCCCAAGTGGCTTCTTCAAGATCATGATGACACCATTTGACTTTTACTAAGGGAATCGATTTTGTTCTAAGCTGCTGGACTTTATGGTCTAAAATCTCTTCGGGTTTCTCCTCGTAGCTTAAATCGGGCTTCATCTCGACATCTTCTTGGCGTATTACATGCTTCGGATCGAAGACGTACTTTCTCAACTGCGATACGTGAAACACGTTATGCGAACTTCCGAAACTAGACGGTAATGCTAAACGATATGATACGGATCCAATCCTCTCAAGGATCTCGTATGGTCCTATAAAACGAGGCCTAAGCTTTCCTTTAACTCCAAAACGATAAACTCCTTTCAAGGGGGATACTTTCAAAAATACTTTATCTCCTTCTTCAAACTCCAACTTGGATCTTCGATTATCGGTATACGACTTCTGTCGACTCTGAGCTTCTTTAATCTTCTCGCAGATTTGACGCACAGATTCTATCATTTCCTCAATCGCTTCTGGCCCTAATACTTTCCTTACCTACTTCATTCCAATACAACGGCGATCTACACTTCTTTCCATAAAGAGCTTCATATGGGGCCATTCCTAGTCGTATTCTGATAGCTATTGTTGTAAGCGAACTCAACAAGAGGTAAAACTTTTTCCCATTCAACTCCTTTATCTAACAGGATGGCTCTCAACATATCTTCGAGAATTTGAACGTTCGCTCGGATTGACCATCGGTTTGGGGATGGTAAGCAGTGCTTAATTGCAACTGAGTTCCCAACTCTTTGTGGAAACTTTCCCAAAAACGGGCTGTGAACTTCGAATCTCTATCAGAGGTAATCGTCTTTGGCACTCCATGCAACTTCACAATTTCTTTGATGTAGATCTCGGCTAATTTGGCGGATCCATAGGTATGTGGAATAGGTATGAAATGAGCAGACTTTGTCAACCTATCCACTATTACCCATACTACTGTATTTCCTTTTTTTGATCTTGGCAATCCCGTCACAAAATCCATTGTGATTCCATCCCACTTGGCATGGAGGAACTGCCTAAAAGGGTGGACAACTGCCTACACGCGCGGCGATCAGGGTGAGCCAACCTTAATTTTGGAGGTGGTGGTGTCGCAGGATTTATGTATATGGCATGCCTTTTTTGGGTGTGCTGGCTCCAACAACGATATCAACGTCCTCAACCAGTCACCCTTGTTCGCCGATGTGCTTGAGGATAAGGCTCCGGAGTGCAACTTCACCGTCATGAGTCGGCAGTACGATAAGGGGTACCCTTGTTGGCCAACACTAATCAAGGCTCCTAAGGTTGAAACCGACCCAAAGATGGCGAGGTTCAAGAAGATGCAGGAAGTGGCGAGAAATGACATAGAGCGGGCTTTTGGAGTTCTCCAAGCCCAATGGGGAATAATTCAGAATTTGGCTTGGTACTGGTATACGAAGCATGTCCGAGATATTATGTTCATGTCCATTATTTTGCACAACATGATAATCAAAGACGAGGAGATGCAGAGAATTGGAGAGACGACTCCGATGTGGCGTCCACCAGCAGTGTATCCTAGAGGCCACTCCGCTCGCCTTTGAGAATTATCTAAAATGGGAAGCCGACTTGAGAGATCAACGAAAGCACCATCGACTTACCAATGATCTCATCGAGCACCTTTAACGCCGATTTGAACCTCTACAAGAGTAGTCCATATTTTAATTAATGTAATTTTTATTTAAATTAATGTAATTTTTTATTTCAATTAATGTAATATTTTATTTTATTTGAATTACTGTAATGTTTTATGTTATTTTTATTAATGTAAATTTATAAATTAATTTAATGAAAACTTATAATTTTATAATATTAAAGTTAAAGACAACTTAAAGACAGTTGGTTGTAGGGGTAGGTGTCTCTAAGTTGTCTCTAGTACTGAGAGTGGAGTTAGAGACGTCTTGGAGACACCTAAAAATTGCAGAATAGTCTAAGTAACCATGTAATTAATTAATTGAAAAATAAAATAGAAGTATACCATCTTTTATATTCTATTTTTTTATTTTATCTCATTTTTCTCTATATTTCCATCGTGCATTCCTAACTAATCACGTCAATATGTCATTAACCAATTAAAAAAAATGAAAAGTATAATATCATTTAATTTTACCAATAGGAAAAAGAAAAGTACAAGCTTTTCATCACTTATTCCGGTTTATCTTGAATTCCATTTTTTTTTGTCCTTTTAAGCCTTCTGACTAAGATTAGAGATATCAATTTAGCAATGAAACGGTTTAAAACGATAATTTTTTTTTTACTAATTTTAGTTAATATTACATCCGTCCCATTCAATTTGTCTACATTTTCTTAAATAGATCAATGTCCCACTCAATTTGTCTACTTCCAAATAAATAAAGAGTTAACCCCTCAAAACACTTTTAAGTAGTTGGACCTACCCACTTTCTATATGTTTACCCTTATTATTAATTTATGTGTCCAACACTACAACTACATAATGAGTGGGACAGATGAGTATTAACTTTGTAGCGTTTAGATTTTTATCGAGCATTTGCCAATATGTTTGAGAGGTGTATTACAGTAAAATCACTATTTTAATCAAGATTAGGATGAGAACATGTAGAAAATTTTACAAATTTAAATTTGAAAAATACTTAATGAATGGGTATATCCAATTCCTAATTATACCTTTACAACATCACACCTCATAATTAGATATAAAATTATTTAAAATGTATACACGTAATTTAAAACATAAGTTAACAAGAGTTATAATAGGACTACATTTCTAAAGTAAATATTTTTGTAAGTAATTATCACAAATAAACATTTAGTGTAAATCAACGAGACGATTCAAATAGATACAAAAATAATTTATTTTACTAACTTTAGTTAATACGGATTAACTTTATAGTATTCAGATTTTTATTGAGTATAACGCAACGGATTTGAGACGGGTATGCACGATAAAGTCACTATTTTAACCAAGATTAGGACGAGAACATGTAGAAAAATTTTAAACAAATTTAAAGTTTAAAAATACTTAATGAACGAGAACTCAATTAACTGTCAATCTTAATTCTAAGTTTAGATATGTGAAATAAGAGTAGTTTCTTACATTTGATTTATAATTAACTTAGAAAAATATGACAACTTCTAAACAAGATATAAAATTATTTTTAAAATGAATACACATCAATGAGACAGTGATAGACCAAAAAAAAGGGATTTCTACTATTTACAAATTAATATTTATTTACTACTTCACAAGGTTGAAACTGGTATGGATAGTAAAGTCATTTTTTTAATCAGGTGAGGGATGACAACGAGTACTGGCATCCTAAACGAATTTTAGTTTGAAGAATGTTTTCCATTTTGGGACGTCCCACTATATTTGACATGTTTCCTTTAAAGGAAACAATTAGTGTATATACATGGTCCAACATCTCATCTAAACCCTACTAACCTACTCTCACTACACACTCAACTATTCCATCTATAACTTTAGTAGGATTATAAAATATTGCATTCACACTACACTAAACACTCTCTTTATACTTCACACCATTTTTCTTAATCTCCGTACCTATATGAACTAGACCGTATTCGGGGGGATAGAGGGAGTATAAGTTAAGATACAAAATCTAAAATGAGAAAATCATCATACATACCCACTTTGAGGATAACATGTACTCTCAATACCCACTAAGATAATTTACTATCTCATATACCCACTTGGCCCACAAAGTGTACTTTCCACCATTTGTTTAAGTCATTTTTTATTCAATTGTGGTACAATCATGCAGCCAATCTCATTAGTCAGTCAACTTTTTGAATAAGGCCAAAATTTATTTGAGTGCATGCATGCAATGTGTAAGTTTCACGTGAATAAAGCCTATTAAAATTGGCATGCATGCAAAAATTGTACCAATTTTAACAGTAATTTTGCATGCGGGTAGATATAGAATTGAATGCATTATTGAATTGGAATTTTTCAGCCTATATAAGATTCATAGTTCAAAGGAGCTGTATGCAAACATAAGAACGAAAAAAATAGAGAGAAAATTTGAGCGAATATTAGATCGAAGAGTTATAGTAGTCATTACCGTTTTTCAAAGTCAGGTGAGCATGATACAAATTTTTATTATTTAAAAAAAAAATTATACAGATCGACAAAACACTGTACAGCTCGGTAGTGTTTTAACGCGAGCTGTATAATTTTTACAAGATCTGTATAATTTTTTTTTAATTATATTATTTATTTATATATTTATGTTTTGTTATATAGTTTTTATAACATTATTTTTTGTATTTTACAGAAATATCAATTAGGCATCTTTCGAACGAGTTGAATCCAAGGTAGAAGAGTACTAACATTGATTTTGCAATTTTCATCTCCAAATGTAAGTATTTAAAATTTACTTTAATTGTTGAATAAATTTAAAATTGTAAAGATCGAGAAAAAACTGTAAAGGTCGGTAGTTTGTTAAAGCCATCTGTATACTTTTTATAGGATCTGTATAATTTTTTTTTAATTATATTATTTATTTATATATTTATGTTTTGTTATATAGTTTTTATAACATTATTTTTTGTATTTTACAGAAATATCAATTAGGCATCTTTCAAACGAGTTGAATCCAAGCTAGAAGAGAACTAACATTGATTTTGCAATTTCATCTCCAAATGTAAGTATTTAAAATTTACTTTAATTGTTGAATAAATTTAAAATTGTAAAGATCGAGAAAAAACTGTAAAGGTCGGTCGTTTGTTAAAGCCATCTGTATACTTTTTATAAGATCTGTATAATTTTTTTTAATTATATTATTTATTTATATATTTATGTTTTATGTTCTTTTTATAACATTAATATATGTATTTTACATGAATACACTCTAAATTCGAAATCCCATATATAGACATTTCTTCAAACGAGGGTAAATTCATTTAAATTTACAAATTGGAGTGTTTAAAATATTAATTAAATATTTGTAAAAACTTAAAAAGTGTACAGATCTAAAAAAAACTGTACAGGTCCGGAATTAGTTTTATTAGACCTGTATAATTATTTTTAGATCTGTACAGAATTTAATTTTTTAATAAAATAATTTAGTTTTATTTATGTATATTTAATTATTAAATTTTGGTTTTGTTTTGGCAGATGGAATGCAAGATGTTCCGCGTTAAATTCAACGGCGTTTGGGACGATTTTGTTTATAATGGCGGAGAAGAGCGCACATTCTATCTTCCGTTGGATATGATAAGTTTTTCCAACATTAAGGAACAAATAAATTTCATAATGATGTCTAGATCGTTAAGTGAGAATTTTGAAATATTCTATTTTTCAACGTCTCAATTCGGCGTCGAAAAATTTAAATTGAGCAATGATGATCAACTTCGTCGATTGTGTGGTACTGAGTCTGAGCCTACGTTGTATATTAGTGATTCAGTGTATAGACCTAGCTTTGATATGAATGCTTCTTCGCAATTTGTCTATGATGATGTGTATCCGTCTCAGTACTCGCAGTACGACGATTCCCTCACACGTATGGCTTCATGCAATTGGCTTGGCGAGACGCAAATGGGTTCTGAAAGTGCAGCGATTGTCATTGCTCAAGGGCAATCACAAGCGCCGGGGCTGCAGCCACAGCCTGTGGAATCCTATGCCACTGTCGTGGAGGATGATGAAGAAGAATATTCTGCTGAATCTGAGTCTGACGACACTGATGACGAAGAGGAACAGACAGCCACTCTGCAAATTGGAACTCTTGCTGAATTTGTTAATTGGGTGCATACTCAAGGCGGTGTGAACAAGCTCCTGGCAATGCTGATGCAGAAAAGTCGTACACCCCTTGTTGACGAGGAGACGGAGCTGGCCTCTGAAGCGGCCGACCTACAAAACTGGTTAGTTCCCATGATTCCACTGGAACCTGCTGCTTCGCTTGTTGAAACTGTTCTAGATAACATGCCTGAGGGTCCTTTGAGTATGAGCTCCCTATTTAAAGACAAAGAGCAGTTGAGGCTTGCAGTTGGGTTGTGGCACTTGGAACAACGAGCTGAGTTTTGTACAGATCGATCAGATTCATGGCGTGTTACTTACAAATGCAAGTTTCGAGATGTGTGTCCTTTCGAATTGCGCGGAAGGAGAGAGGGCAACTATTGGTATATTCACCTATTCAAACCGACGCATACTTGCACAACCAATATCAACCATCCTCTAATGGAGAGGAAGGTCGAATCTAGTGTGATTGCAGCTCATTTTGCGAAAGGCATGAAAAATCAGAAAGAAATCATCACACCGAAGATGATTATGGCAAGTCTTATGCGGGAATATGGCGTGGCTGCAAATTACAATGTGTGTCTGCGAGCACGGAACAAGGCCCTGGAGATGCTGTATGGTGGATATGTCGATTCGTTTAAGATGGTTCCTCAGTATCTCTACATGCTCCAGAAAGAGAATCCAGGTTCGATTGTTGACTACAGTTTCAGCCCTAATGATTTCTTATTCGAACACTGTTTTGTGGCGTTGTCAGCTTGTATCGTTGCATTCAAGTACTGTCTTAGGCCGGTGATTATATTGGATGCAACGCACTTAAAGGGAAAGAATAAGGGAGTTATGTTCGTTGCGATGGGAAAGGACGGGAACGAGCAACTTATACCGCTAGCATGGGGGATCGGTCCAATTGAGAATGACATCTCGTGGACATGGTTTGTAAGTCATCTGAAGCTGGCATATCCTCCTCGCCCTGATTTGGTATTCATCTCAGACGCCCATCTTAGTATTGCGAATGCCATTCGGGACATCTATCCTGGCATATTCCACGGCCTGTGCTACTTTCACATACTGAAAAACATGGTGACTTATGGAAAGTCTATCACCAAGCTGTATCATAAAGCAGCATTTGCGTACAGGAGAGCAGCTTACGAGAAAGCGATGAACAATATATTGTCGGCAAAAACCCGAAGCGCATGCCAAGCTGTTGTCCATTGGTCCGGAGAAGTGGGCTCGGTGTATGGGTTCAGGACGGCGATATAGTAACTTGACGTCGAATGCCGCAGAGCAATTCAATAAAATTTTGAAGTTTGCTAGATGTATACCAATTTGTTCGTGTTTGGAGACTAGAATGACCGTTGAGAGGTGGTTTGATGAAAAACGACAATTATACGCATCTAGTACTGCGTTTGTCACCCGCACGACATATGCTAAACTTGCAGCTGAGGTTGAACTGTCAAGAACGTACACTGTCGTTCCCTTTAGAGATGGTGTATTCAAAGTCCACGACGGAAATCAGACTGTCAATGTCGATTTCAACGCGAGGAGCTGTCCATGTCGAGTCTGGGATTTGGACTTGATACCGTGTTCTCACGCCGTTGCAGCAATTCAGTAAGGATAATTAGAGTTTTGTTTCTAATTTGTACATTTTTGTATAACTTATTCCGTGTATTAACTGTTTCATTATTTGCAGACGAAATGACCAGCACCCATACAATTATGTGGCGGATTACTACACGAGAAATACCCAACTGCAGATTTACTCACTAGAGGTCAATCCTGTCCCTCCCAGAGATGAGTGCTTTATTCCTCCCCAAGTTGCTGCTGTGGAAATGTTGCCTATGCTTCGGATTAGGCAAGCGGGTCGCCCAAGCAAGACTCGTCGACGATCGTTCCTGGATAACTTGACTGCAAGAAGACGTCAGCCCACCGACGATGGTGCCTCAAGCAGTAAAAAACGAGCACCTAAAAAATGCTCTATATGTCACGAGAGTGGTCACTCGAAAATAAATGTCCATACAAATGAGGGTTTATATTTTATAAAAGTTGGTAGATGTGTTCTCTATTATTATTAGTATTATTTGTGTTAAAAAAAACTATAAAGATCGAAAAAAAAGTGTACAAGCGGTAAACAAAGTGAACTCGACCTTTACGTTTTTTAACACGGCCTGTATATTTTTTTTCTTCCTTTATTATGATTAACATTACTTATGGTACTAAACTAGAGTAATTATATTAATTATTCGATTAATATTCATTAGACTAACTAATTATATCAACATGCAACAAATTACCATAATAAAAATCATAAAGGCACATAGATATCTAAAGTACAAGTCTATCATGTGTCGAAATTAATTACAACAATATTTGTTTTAAAAAAAAACTATAAAGATCGAAAAAAAAGTGTACATGCGGTAAACAAAGTGAACTCGACCTTTACGTTTTTTAACACGGCCTGTATATTTTTTTTCTTCATTTATTATGATTAACATTACTTATGGTACTAAACTAGAGTAATTAAATTAATTATTCGATTAATATTCATTAGACTAACTAATTATATCAACATGCAACAAATTACCATAATAAAAATCATAAAGGCACATAGATATCTAAAGTACAAGTCTATCATGTGTCGAAATTAATTACAACAATATTTGTTTTAAAAAAAAACTATAAAGATCGAAAAAAAGTGTACATGCGGTAAACAAAGTGAACCCGACCTTTACGCTTTTTAACACGGCCTGTATATTTTTTTTTCTTCCTATATTATGATTAACATTATTTATGGTACTAAACTAGAGTAATTATATTAATTATTCGATTAATGTTCATTAGACTAACTAATTATATCAACATGCAACAAATTACCATAATAAAAATCATAAAGGCACATGGATATCTAAAGTACAAGTCTATCATGTGTCGAAATTAATTACAACAATATTTGTTTTAAAAAAAATATAAAGATCGAAAAAAAAGTGTACAGGCGGTAAACAAAGTGAACCCGACCTTTACGCTTTTTAACACGGCCTGTATACTTTTTTTTCGATCTTTATAGTTTTTTTTATTATTATTATTATTTTTTTTATTACCATGTTTATTATTATTATTATTATTATTATTATTATTATTATTATTACCATGTTTATTATTATTATTATTACAGTTATTATTATTATTATTATTATTACCATGTTTATTATTATTATTATTATTATTATTATTATTATTATTACCATGTTTATTATTATTATTATTATTATTATTATTACAGTTATTATTATTATTATTATTATTATTACCATGAAATACGATCATAATACTAAACAATTAAAAAATAAAATTCTCTAAAGTTCGACAGCCTTGCACATAAATACAAATAATAATACTATTCCCGGATTTGGCCAGCGTTGCACAAAATGTCACGAGCAATTTTCCTCCTATAAAGTTCGACATTCGCTGGTTGGTTACCCCGCTGATACTCGGGGCTCCACTGATCATTCTTTCGATGGCCATGAGCGCAAATGGACCGCAACTGTGACTGTCGTCTTGTCTAAATTGTGTGACAGGGTCGCGCTGAGAAGCCCTATGCGGAACCCGTATAGCCAGACTGTCACTCCTGTTTTTGGCCTTCGGTTTTCTCTGGGTCAGCCAATAGCCTCAATTGTCCAGGATCGTCCAGAACTTACGAGCAAACGGTTTCAGTGTGTCTACTCGATGTCTCCGAGCATCTTCTAAGTGCGACTTTGAGTCCAACACATCCATCACCCACTGACCCATGTTGATGCGGAGAACAAAATAATGCTGACCGACCAGTACTGGAATTATTATCTGTAAGTAATAATCAGAATATTAGAAATAATTAGAATATTAAAAATAATGTAAATGATAACTTCAATTTTTGTATGCAGTGATTTTTTACCGTGTCAGCCTGCCGCCAACTTTTGACATTAACACCTACATCAAGTGGCATTGTGATGCTCGCACTCAAGCTGGTCGACCTCTCCATTTTGTTAAGTTTGTGCATGAATGTCGTCTAAACACGAAAAATATTAGTAGATGTAATGGATTACAAATAAAAATAATAATTTTAAAATAAAAGCTTGCTTACGAAGAAGTCGACGTTCAAAAGGACAGTGTTAGCCTCATGAATGTGGTCCATGATGTGCACACGATCCTTCAAATGCTGTTGCAACAACTGGACGGCAAAGACGAAAACCTGAGAATAAACACCAAAAAAAATTATTTAATATAACATCGTAAAACTAATGATACCCTGTACCAACTTTAAAGTTTAGAATCTTACTGGATGATCCATGTCAGCCTTCGGGTTTTCAATCCGGCGAAAGTAGCTATCGCTGCATGTCAAAGCTCCCACATACACGTACGAGTCTCTGTTGTTTAAAAACAGGTCGTATCTGTTCCATTTGTCTTCGTCGTGAAGATCGAGAGGAGGAACTTCCTGATCTTGCTGAAGTAGACTCGTGTCTCGGCGTGAGCTTTCGGCGCCGGTGCTCTTCCCTGTTCCTGGCTCATCCGGTCGTGTCTGCCCGAACGACTTCTTAGCAAAATCAGCATATGCAGCGGAATTGTACAACACATCCTGAGGGTTCTCATCAGGATTCCGAACAGCTACGGGTGTCGCCGGAATGGGCTGAGGATCATCTGGTTGATAAGCATACTGAGGGCCACCCATTCTAAGCCATTCGGGGCTTGTGCCTTGAAGCGGCGGCGCTGAATGACGGGCTGGCGCAAAGGGTTGTTGTGGTTGGTGAACTGGACTCTCGCGGGCTGAGGCACTGGGCGGTGGTGGTACAGGTCCACTCGGGCTAGAACGTCGGCTACTCTTCTTCTTAAACAAGTCTGTGAAAAAAGACTTGATCTCCGGAAAAAAACACCTCTCTCCACTGTGTAGTCAATTCACTTCTGACGAGGCCTCGCAATTCCTCCATGAACTTGTTTCTTCTCCACTCTCTCCGAATGCCGGTTTCTGTACCGCTGCTCGATGATGACGACTGCACTATGCGAGCACGTTTTCCTTTACTCTTCTTAGCTTTCGTCATATCTTTAGGTGGGGGCCTGTCTCTCAGCTCATAAACACTCGGCTCGACGCTAGGCTCTGACACTGGAGGGTCATTAGAAAGCCGCTGAACTGGGGCACGACGTTCAGGCTGTTCAGCCTCGGATAGTAGGTTGACGGGCCTCACATAATTCACCGCGAGGGGGTTTTCAGCATTAACCAAAGAGAACCAGTACCACATCCCTTCTTCTTGTTCTTCAGGGTGCAGGGAATCTCGGCAATTCACCCCGTCGACAAAAGCCCCATCCAAATTGCGCTGCAAAGCCTGATCCAGCGTTCATCTCAGACAACGAGGAAGAGCATATTCGTCCACTTTCTTCGCAGTAATTGCTGACAAATAAGGTATAGCCTCGTTCATCCACATCTGCAGTGCCCAAACCGGCCCGTAAATGTTATAGCTCAAATTCTTTCCAAAAACAGATTTGTGGCGCGGTGCCGCCGAGACATAGTTCTTCAACACTTTGTATGAATAGCTGCCCCAAGGAAATTGGTTCCATCGGTTGAGATCATCCGATAATACCCAAAGCCACGACTGTATCTTGCCTCTAACGTCGCAACCTAATAACACTGCTTGTGCGACCAGCACATGGGCTACTCGAAGATATAAATGTGCTTCTAAACCATCCACTTTCAAAAAATCATCCAACACGTCCTTGAATATTCGGACGTCACCAGCAAAGGCCCGACATGCTTCCACATTCTCCGTCGACAAATCTGCACCGTGTGGATCAAATGCAGACGCTCCAAACATAAGTCCCGAAATAAGAGCGTACTCACGGGGTGAAAACCTCAAATTTCTATCACCAATACGGAACCACAGATCCATCGGATCAGCACCGGCCACTTTCACCTCTCTAGCCACGACCATATGAAGCGCTTTCGCACACGCTTTACCCTGATATATTCTGAAAAAATGGCCAAAAGTACCCACAGCGAATGTTTGAACAAGCTCTGCACCCCCGACTTCAAACAGTCGTTTCTCTATCAATGCCAACATGCTGAGCTTGTTAAACGTGTTCACTGTACACGTCACTTCTTGCAAGGTCTTACGTAGCCAACACCAACCATGCTGAAACACAAATAAAAGCAATTATCAATTACAAGACAGAACTAAAAAAAATTAAAAAACATAATTACAAAAAAATTATATACAGATGGAATATATTCTGTACAGCCCGTATATAAAACACAATCCACCTGTACAGAATATATTCTGTATAGCCCGGATTATACATGCATATTTAATAAACTTAAGAAATTAATTAAATAAAATTAAATATTTAAAGCAGAAACTATACAGGTCGTCAAAAAACTATACAGGTCGGGAAAACATCTCACAAGACCTGTATTGTTTTTATACGGCCTGTATAATTTGGTTTATAAAGGATTTCGATCTAAGTTTTCCTATATTATGATTAACATAATTTATGGTATTTAACTATAGATATAATATTAATTTTTCGATTAATTAACATTAAACTAACTAACTATATCGACATGCAACAAATTACCATAATAAAAATCATAAAGGCACATGGTTATCTAAAGTACAAGTCTATTATGTGTCTAAATTAATCACAACAATATTTGTTTTTAAAAAAACCTATAAAGATCGACAAAAAAGTGTACAGGCAGTAAAAAAACAAACCCGGCCTGTACACTTTTTAGGCGACCTGTATACTTTGTTTTATAAAGGATTTCGCTCTAAATTATTCCTATATTATAATTAATATTACTTATGGTATTAAACTAGAGTAATTATATTAATTATTCGATTAATTAATATTAAACTAACTAACTATATCAACATGCAACAAATTACCATAATCAAAATCATAAAGGTACATGGATATCTAAATATCGAAATTAAAATAATATTTGTGTTAAAAAAAACTATAAAGATCGAAAAAAAAGTGTACAGGGGGTAAAAAAAAGAACCCGACCTTTATGCTTTTTAACCGACCTGTACATTTTTTTTTCTTCCTATATTATGATTAACATTACTTATGGTACTAAAGTAGTGTAAGTATATTAATTATTCGATTAATTTACATTAGACTAACTAATTATATCAACATACAACTAATTAGCATAATAAAAATCATAAAGCATAGAAATATCTAAAAACACTAGTCTATTATGTGTCTAAATTATTTATATAATATTCGTGTTAACAAAATCTATAAAGATCGAGAAAAAAACTATACAAGCCGTGTGATATTTAAAAATACAATCTATCGACCTGTATACTATTTAGTCGAACTGTAAGAAATTTACCTCTTGTAAATATTGTTGCTGGACTTCAGTTAAACCTTCCTCTTCATTCTTCGATTTTTTTCCTCTAACTTTTGATTTTGAACCCGATATTGACGCCATGGATTAGGGGTTTAGTGTTAAGAGTTTAGGGTTTAGTGATAAAAATTAGTACAGGGAAGGAATAAGAATTGTGGAGAAGAAGGCTTCAGAGAAAATTTTGAGTAATCTGTATATCAATTCATCTGTATAGATTTGGTATTGGAACTCAGAATTTATTGGTGCATAAATTTATTTTTTACCGTTTATTTTTTAACGTGAGGGGAATTGATTCTCATTGAAGAATCTGGCAGGAGGTGGGTGGGGGTTAAATCACCCTGAAAAATCGGTAAAGAGATAGTCATACGTTACATAGTGGATATGCATGGCTATGGGTTTAGGGTTTCAATTTTCAAAAACAAGAAGACAAAAAATGGAATCTCTCGGTCAAAGAGAGAGAAATAGCTGCTGAAAAGTACACTTTGTGGGCCAAGTGGGTATATGTGATAGTAAATTATCTTAGTGGGTATTGAGAGTACATGTTATACCCATAGTGGGTATTTCGAATTTCTACTCATCTAAAATTATTTCTTTTAGTCAATGTACTCGACAATGATAGTGTTGAAATATTCAAGTGCGAATACTTAATCATCTATAAACCCAATAATATTTGTATGACTTTAATATAAATTATAAGTTATTTTTTATAAATATATTTTGTTTAATTACTTTTTGAATATATATATATATATATATAAATTATAACATAAAGTAATTTTCCGTCAATTTTTGACGGCCTACTTACTAGTAGTAATAGATAACAAGATAATAAATTAAAAAAAGAAATATTCGTTTATGTAGGAGCTCATAATATATATATATTGATGGACATTAGCAACGGCGTGATAATTTGAACTACTGACTAGTGGAGTATATCTATAATCTATTATGATTCAAAACTGAAGAAAAAAATGATGATGTGTATTTGAATAATCAATAGGCGTTAGAAAGTTGCGTGGGATTTGGAAGATAGTTTTTGGTGAGTCATGACAAGAGCAGCTCAGAAGGATTTGGGAAATTTGGAATATTTAGTCCTCTCTCTCTCTCTCTCTCTCTCTCTCTCCATGTGTATGTATATATATTTGTGTATGGACATTGCTCCTCCCACCTACGCCTGCTTTAGTGCTTTTACACTCAAGCTCTTCCATTACCAAATCTCTCCGAGCGATTACCTATGTCAGTATCATCATTACAAATTTAATAACTAGTCTTTAGAGAGAGAGAGTGAGCGATCATTTGCGCTGTGTGGCTTGGCAATGGCGGCTCGGAGAATCTCGTCTCTGGTTTCTCGCTCCCTTCCTCTGCTTCGTGGAGGTAAATACGCCTTTGTTTCATTATAAGCTATGTCTATCGACGTTGGTAGGTCTTGCTAGATACTTTTTTTTTTTTTTTTTTTTTTTTTTTTTTTTCTCTTAATCGGATGTGATCGTATTGCTGGCGGAGAAATTTTTGTTTCCTTTTCTGAATATATTATTGGCGTTGACTGATTCTATATTTGCCATAACATTTTCTGAAAATGGTTTTCTTTTTCCTTTACTTTGTGTTGCTACTCTCTAGTATATGACCGGTTTCGTCCATCTCTATTTTGAAATCCTGTATGTTGATTAACTGGATATTATCTGAGATTGGTGTGTACATAGCTCTTGATGCCAATAAAGCTTTCATATATGGTAAAAGAACTAAAAGCAGGTACAATTGCTTTACCCTCAAATATTAACATTAAAAAGATTTGTTGGAACTGTTTTCAAGATTTTCACTATCATGCTAATTGAGTAAATTGGTTATATGTTGCATTTATGCACTCTTTTTTTGGCTATTGAATATGGACAATATTTTTTTTTTTTTGGTAACATGAATTTTTATTACCAAAATGAGAACTGAGTACAAGCACAAACCCTGAAACAATCAAACTCAACTACAACAAGTCCTAATCTCTCAACATTGTAGCCAACTGACTATCTTTACTGCAACAAAAAGAAGCCTGGATTTTGCAAGCTCGGATGATAACTTCAGCTGGAGAATGATGATTCTGAAATCTTCTAGTGTTTCGTTCCTTCCAAATAGCATAAATAGCTATAGCTACCAGCAATCGATACATCTTCTGCCTTCCTTTATTTGATTTTGCATTGTGTACACATAAACTGTTTCTCCTCAGTCCATATCCTTCCCATTCTTGATATTCCTCCCCAAGTAGTGAGCTCATACCAAATCTGGGCTGAGAAGTCACATCCAAAAAACAATTGATCTAAAGACTCATTTTCCTTGCCACACAAACTACATATTGGATCACAACTAATCCTGATCTTGAGCAGGTTTTCAACTGTTGCCAGCCTTCCCACAATGAAAGGGCACTTGGGTGGTGCAATATTGTTATTAATCAATCTCTGCCAAGGCACTCTCATAACATCTCCCCTCATTCTGCTATACACCTTCTTTATGGAAAATTGTTGCATCTGCAGTAAGCTCATCCCAATATGGACAATATGTTTCCCTGGCCCTCTTGTTCACTTTGGTCCATCTCTGAAATTTGGACCCCTTGAGGGAGAAAATGTAGCTTTCTATTAGTGGATTTGACTTAGGCTAAATCGTTTATTTCCAGGAAGACAAACTTTTGGCGGTAGAGGAGTGTACCGGTATAGCACTGCTGCAGCTCTTGAGGATCCAATCAACCCACCTGTTAGTGTTCAATATGACAAGCTTCTTATCAACGGGCAGTTTGTTGCTGCGGCCTCAGGTGAGGTTTCTGATGTTATTTAAGGAGGAAAGGAAAGTGGTTGTGTTTAAGATAGCTCGGGCTAACTTGTTGTTCCCTTTCAATCAGGGAAAACTTTCCCAACTTTGGACCCTAGGACCGGGGAGGTAATTGCACATGTCGCTGAAGGCGATGCAGAAGATATAAATCGAGCCGTATCTGCTGCACGTAAGGCTTTTGACGAAGGGCCATGGCCTAGAATGACTGCTTATGTAATACTAATTTCTTATCTCAGTTTTTATTTCTGCTCTTAGTTGCTGCATTTTGATTTATGTAGAGCTTAATTGCTATGTAACAAAACGTGCAGGAGAGACAGAAGATATTGTTACGCTTTGCTGATTTGGTTGAGAAGCATAATGATGAAATTGCAGCACTTGAGACCTGGGATAATGGGAAGCCATTTGAACAGGCTTCTCAAACAGAAATACCAATGTTTGCCAGATTATTTCGTTATTATGCAGGTGGGTATTTAGAAGGATGAGAACAATACGAGTTAAAAAGGATTCTCTTATCTTTTCTTTTTTTGCTTTTCTGCTCAAGTCATGATTTTTGGTTTGTTCTTCTACAGGCTGGACAGATAAGATTCATGGTCTCACAATTCCAGCTGATGGACCCCATCATGTCCAAACATTGCACGAACCAATTGGTGTTGTCGGCCAGATTATTCCATGGAACTTCCCTCTCCTGATGTTTGCTTGGAAAGTTGGACCTGCACTGGCCTGTGGCAACACTGTTGTTCTCAAAACAGCAGAGCAGACACCATTGTCTGCATTACTTGTATCGAAGCTATTTCAGGAGGTATGCCAATTATGCTGCACCTCACACTAGCTTTATATTATTTCTTGTTTCGTAGTTGCCACTCCTAGTTGTTTTGGCTCATATGCAAGTTGAAGTGTACCAACTTTCTGTCACCTCAGTTCATTCACAGACATAATCCAGTGCATGAGTAATTCTATAGTTTTTAACACTTCGGTTTCAAATATTATTTGTTGCCGTTATACATTTAGTTGAATGATAGTTGATATCCATCTTGTTTTCTGACAGGCGGGCCTTCCTGATGGAGTTCTGAATATAGTTTCTGGATTTGGTCCTACAGCTGGAGCTGCTCTTTGCAGCCACATGGATGTGGACAAGGTACCACCTGTTTTAAGTTCTTGCCTGACTCATGAGTTTAGTCGAGGCCAAGGATTCGTATAATGGCTTGACTTTTTCTATGAACGGTGTTTGATATATACTCAATACTACTGTCTTTATTTTTTTTTTGAAAAATAATTTCTTGATAGATTTAATACTTCCGCTAGATTAATATGAGTAAGGTTTTAGCTGCTGCAGTCAAATATGCCTCAGTTCTTCTTATATTATTTTTTATGATTCTTGCGTCATGTCATAAGCATGCAAGCATGCAACTAACGTGTTTCTATTCTTAATCAAGAGAGGACTTGAATAATAATTACATTTGAAACTTCCTCAGAAAACTTATTTTAGTATGATTCTCCAGAAAATTCATATATGTCTGCAGACATTGATGTCTATCTGACCGACTTTTGGTATTTGCAGATTGCTTTTACTGGTTCAACAGATACTGGCAAAATTGTTCTTGGATTGTCAGCCAAGAGCAATCTCAAGCCAGTTACTCTTGAACTTGGAGGGAAATCTCCTTTTATAGTTTGTGAGGATGCTGATGTGGATCAAGCTGTTGAGCTAGCACACTTTGCTTTATTTTTCAACCAGGTATATCTCCTGCCCTTATCAGTCATTAGCCTGCTGCTGATTTGGGCTTAAAACTTATGATATATCTTCTTTATCATATGGAATTTCTGCAGGGACAATGCTGCTGTGCAGGATCCAGGACATACGTGCACGAAAAGGTTTATGATGAATTTTTGGAGAAAGCAAAGGCACGCGCCATGAAGCGTACTGTCGGGGATCCGTTCAAGGCAGGCATAGAGCAAGGCCCTCAGGTAAGCCTGGCTGCGTTTTTTTAGATTATAAGCTTGCTCTATGTTTTTCATGATATCTTACACTACTTATAGTTTACTATAAAGTATTCTAGGCCATCTTATACATTCAGGTTTCTCTTCGTGTATCCATAATATTGATACAATGACTTTTTGAACTGCAGATTGATCAAGAACAATTTGAGAAGATCCTTAAGTACATCAGAATTGGACAGGAAGCCGGGGCTACCCTTGAAACTGGAGGTGATAGATTTGGTACAAAGGGCTATTACATTCAGCCAACTGTTTTCTCTAATGTCGAGGTAAATCACCTAGCTGAGGAGTATGTGTACAAACTTGCTGCATGGTAGTTTATTGGTCATCCTCCTTCCTAATATAGTAGTTTATTTCAACTGTTCTAGGATGATATGCCGATTGCAAAGGAGGAGATCTTCGGTCCTGTGCAAACTATCCTGAAATTCAAGTATGTGCAAAAATCTTCAAAACATCATGAAAATTATGGAACGACTTAGTTACTTATTATTGCGATTGCAGGGACCTCGATGAAGTGATTCATAGGGCCAACAAAAGCAGGTACGGTCTTGCTGCAGGAGTGTTCACTCATAATCTTGACACTGCTAATACCTTGATGAGAGCATTGAGGGTTGGGACAGTTTGGATTAACTGCTTCGACATCTTTGATGCTACAATTCCGTTCGGTGGATACAAGATGAGTGGAATCGGACGGGAGAAGGGAGAATATAGTCTCAAGAATTACTTGCAGGTGAAAGCAGTTGTTACCCCTATCAAGAATCCAGCATGGCTGTAAGCTCTCTGGAGAATAATACATTCATAAGTTAGGTTGCAGTTCTATGAATATGATATGATGACTATAGACTTTTACTTTTCTCTTAGCTGGATGCTTGACATTTGTATACCCAAAAATAAACATCATCTATCAATTCTGTTGCAATCCAAGTGATTTACATATTCTGGTGCAAGATCCATGTGCTGTTTTATTGTTAATATGTCACCAGCCCATATTAAAATATGAATGAAGATATGTATATTTATTCTATATGATCATGCATTACAGATTGCTATTTGACTATCAATAGTCCTATTATTATATTTGATCTCCATGTATAAAAATATGAATTATTCAAACGAATGACACTAGAAATTCCTACTATTTGCCATTGCATTCTGGTGGCATAACTTTGTATCTGGACTTGTCTTGGCAATATGAGTAGAACATGTGCTTCCTCCGAGCCCACTCCAACCCAGTAGTCTGCTGGCTCGACAACTTAGCAAACCGCTCTCCATCAACAGGGTCTAAGCTCGACGTGCTGCTTCTAGAACACGAAGGAGCCATATCCTTCGTGTTAAAAATGCAGCCCTCCATTTGAACGCCTCCCATTGATGCAACAAATGGTGCATATTTGTAATCAACTGGGTACTTTCCACCACGAGTTGCCCACTGTGATCCGTCCCAGATAGTTGCGTAAACTGACATTGCCTTTGATGGATAAGCCGAAGATATAGCATTACTGTGAATAACTTCTCTTACAGGTATGTTGTCCACAAGAAACCTGCATGTTTTTTTTTTCTATGTCAATTCAGAATGCAAAGAGTTGAAAAGGACAACGAGTTTAAGAATGCGAGAAGCCTTCATACACTATGTGGTGATTGTTCCATAGAATGCTGTAGTCGTGATAACTCTGCGTTGGATCAAACCACAGGTAAAACTTCTCTTCCCTTCCGGTGCTTACGCTTCCATTTCCGTACATGTTAGTCTGCAGAACCCATTCTTTTCTCTTCTCGTGCCCGAGCAGCTCGATATCAATCTCGTCGTGGTTGTGAGGGAAAGTTTCAGAATTTGATAACTGAAAAAACAGGGGAAAACAGAGTAGTTCAGATTTATAAAAAACAGAGGAAAACAGAGTAATCAACATTGAATTTTCTAATTTTCTTACATAATATGCAACCACAACTCCTGATGTAAAACCAGCAGGCAGCTTCAGAGCTGCATTGAAGAATCCATAGTAATATTTGTTTTTCGACGACAAGCCAGAACCTGTAGAAGAAACCTTGGGCTTGGATTAGGGAAAAAAAAGGAGGAAAAATGATCTCACAAGACGACGTGTTCTACTCTAATAGCGTGGACAAGATCTCGTGTTGCATTTGAGTTTTGTCTCGTGTTCTCACAATCCATGGTTGAATTACCTGAGGACTTGTCCAGACTAAAGTCAGCGCTAGTCCCATTGCTCGTGACATGCACATTAGCCCCTCCAAAGGACACACTGTAGCTCTGATTCACCGATAGTCGATTAAAATTATCCGTTAATCTCTCGACATCCGGAGGCGTATAGACCGGGCCGTGGGAGTAAACATGGAATGTGCTGCAGAAAATAAGGATTGTTAAGAGTAAATTTTTGTGGGAAATGGTCATTCTTGAAGGAGATGGGAATAAATTTAATGTTGGTGGGAATATTTATAGGGTTTGAACATAGATTTTGTGCTTAGTTGTTGCAAGCTGGCTTTTATCTTTCGAATCTTTAAAATGTGAAGTTATGTGATTCAGCCAACTGCGATGAAATGTGACATTCTTGGAAACAACCTGCATGCATTACAGCTTTCTTAATCATGGGTTGGTTGTGGACATCTCTTTTTAGTTTTTTTCTTTTAAAGGTTTAATAGTATTTTTAAATTGTGTTTCGATTTTTTATTAAGGCATTTTCGTGTTCATAGTGTGATGATATTCTTGCCACATTGTGTGATCGAAGATAGATCGACCATGATATGACTGATATTAGACAATGGTTGATCAAACTGAAATTATTGGCCGAAATAAATTATTATACTACTATTTTTCAGCATTTAAGAGATATACATAATTTTAAAATATGAAATATTAAATGAAATCATAATAAGGTTAATGAAATAAACATCAATACAACTGTAAGCAGAATATATCTTAAGTGTAGCTTTCTTGGATATGGTAGTAGCCAACAATTTTTGGTGGACTCAGAGAGATGGATTGAAAAGGATGAATGACGACTTGATTTTAACTAACATATATACATATCCATCACTTTAATTAACTTCTTAAGTCTTAACTACCATCATTTTCATAAAAAAGGTAAGATGTTAGTATATATTGATTACTTTATATCACACAATCTCTATGTTCCATTTTCGAATGGATTATTGGTTACTAAATACTAAAACATGAGGAGAAAACAGTTTTGTTTACTATTTGGTGTCACATCAATCGAAGGTGAATATATTGACTAATACAGGCTCTATTATTTCTTTCAGCGTAAGTTAAATTCATAATTGAGGCTCCAAATGTGTGTCCGAAACAGCTGTGATTTGGTAAGACTATGAGAGCAGGCCAACCTCACCTTGACCAATTTGCTTTTAAGTACCAAGTATATTAATTAGCTTTTAATTCCTTTAAAGAGAAATTCTTATATGGGTGTACATGTACTATACCCACTCCTCACATGCTAATATTTTAATAATATAAATTATTATATTAAAATATTGTTATATGAGATAGGCACACCCACACAAGAATTTCCCTCCTTTAAATTTCATTAATATTGTTCAGATTCTCCCACCTTATAATGTAAATATAATTTTACCTGAAAATGTTTGTTAGTTAGAGTGATTGCGCTTCAGCTAGAATAAAATGAGTGAATATATATATATATATATATTGGAAAGTCTCCACATATTTAAACATGACTGTAAAGTTCCATAAATAAAATGATTTCTCACTTATACGTCTGATTATATATTCATGGATTATTCTAAAGTTCCAAAGAGAAAGAGGGCAACACCAAATTGAATTTCAGAAAGCTACTTTTATGATTTTAGTTTAGTATTTGATTAGGTGCATAAGCTTTATATAAAGGTTGCATGCATAATGAAACACAAAGTATGATATGGAAAATTAAGTAGTAATTTAGTTAAAGTTTTCATCCTAAAGCAAAAGCAAAAGCTAACGATACTAACATATAATTAATGAAGAGGGGCTATGTAATTTAAGTCAGTACGTATTTCATAAATTTACCCCTCAAAAGAAGTGTATAGTATTAATATTTCGTTTTACACATGTATTTCCACATCAAGCCACGTCATTGTCAACAATTCTATTCTATGTAGCTTTTTTTTCGATAACTAAAAAATTGTCGATTTAGGATAAGTCGACGAGACCCCATGATATATAGAAATGAAAGAAAAGGTGATAGTTGCGATACACTTGAGTGCTGCTGTTTAGTCTGACTTAATTACATGTTATTTGCGTACGTAGAGTTGGAAACATTTGAGCGAGCCTGTGCCTGTCTGTGAAAGTTAGACGATAACAGTATATGTTTTTGGAAGAATAAAGGAGGAGGAGGAGGAATCCGAGCGAAGAGAAGAAGAATGTAGAGAGTTGTGAGCAAGTGAAATGAGATGGGCTTTCTCCAGCGTTGGCACCACCGTTTCCATGGATGGACGTTGGTGCTTAAGCCCAGTACAGCATAATGCCACCTTCAATATCAACTCAAATGCCTCAGTTGAATACTCACCATTAAATTTTGGATCTGCAAATTCTGTTATCTCCCCTCCCTTTCTTACATTTTTAGCCTGCATGCATCAGCTTGCCTCATCAAAATCCTCGTCCCGATCGAGCTGAGCTGTCTTATTATTTCATTATAAGTCTATACGTACCAGTTTACTCAGAGGCATAGGTCTAGTGACTTCAAGATTGACGACCCTCTGCCCCGACAGAAGCTGCAGAAGGACTACTCCGAAACTGTAAACATCGCTCGACGAATGCACGTGGCGATTCTTCTGGTACTCGGGGTCCACGTAACCGAATGTTCCTCGGACCTCGGAACTGACGTGGGAGACTCCCATGCTGATAACCTTTGACAATCCGAAGTCACACAGTTTGGCTTCCAACTTGCTGCCTAAAAGGATGTTTGTTGGCTGCACAACCCCACACAATTCACTTTCAACGTTACTTGCCGGATTTAACATAATACTCCTATTTCATTTATGTTTGTTTATGTACTAGTTTTTACAACTTTTTAATAGTTGTAATTAAATAACATTTTTTTTAATTTTGCAATATTGCCGTTTCTAATTTTAATATTTTTGGCATGCAAGATTTATCTAACGTGTGAAAGTGAGGCCGAATATACAAAAATTAAGTACGATAAATGAAAAGATCAGATTAAGAAAAGATTTTCTCACGTGTACGTAGTTCTGATTGAAGAGTCATGCGCAATAGTTGAAAAGAAATACTCCATCAATATTGTCTTAAATTTGACAGTTAACAATAACAGTGCCGGAACCACGTTGCACTATCACAATTCACCAACATATATTTTTTCTTCTTAATTCTTATAAAATCATCAAATTTGCCGCTATTTTATTGTGAATTGAATTGTAGAAGCTACTATCAGAAAATCAAATTTTAAGAAAACTATCTTCTCAAAATTCAATGAATTTCTATGACAACCTCACTGCAGATACATACCTTAATATCGCGATGAACAATGCAGCCTTGTGGATAGGTATGCAGAAACCAGAGGCCTCTCGCGCAGTCTACCGCTATTTTTACCCTTCGAATCCAACTTAGGAACCTATGTTTGCCTGTTCATAAAAAGAAAAAAAAAATTACTCCCTAAATATAGTTGAGGAAGAAAAATAAACAGTACGACAAAAGTAGACAAAACTTGTTCTTGAATTAATTATATACTCCTATATTGCATGAAAAAGGAAAAATAGAAGTGTTACTGAATAGCCATTCTGAGAGGTTTCCATTGTGACAGAGGGGGTAAACAAGAAAGCTCTCATCTTCTCCATCACAATGCCCTAATAATTCCACCAAATTTGGATGTTTCACGTGCGATAAACTCCTCACTTCTCTCACAAATGTCTCCATCTGTCCATCGTTGATGATGTGCTTGATCGCCACGCGCTCCCCGTTTGATAGGATGCCTTTGTATACTTTCCCTAATCATGCAAGAAGATTAACTTAATAAATGCTATTGCAACATTTATATTTCTGTTTAAGGTTTGTTCGTATAGAGCAGATCGTGCATGTCCAAAAGTAGACAAGTTTGTGTGCGTGTGTGTGTGTGCTTTGTATTCTTGACACATTACTTATGCTACATAGGTGACATACTTCATTTTTTATCTTAATTTGGTAAATTTAATTGCAACATGGTGAAATCTAAATTGCATAGATACCTGCTACGCCCTGACCGATGAAGTTTGTTGCACTGAGATTGTCTGTGGCTAGATGAACTTCTTTGATGGAGATCTTGATGCTTCTAGAATGTTCTGAATATGACTTACTACCTTCTGTCACATTACATTGAAAATAAATTAAGACATATGAAATCAAGAATTTGGAACATCACTAAAACTAATTCTTGTACCATCAATTTCTTTTGAAGGTCTTTTTTTGCTTCTCTTTTTGGTTCTGTTTTTGAAGAAAATCACCCACAGAATAGCTAATGCTATTGTGATACCACCAGCTCCACCCACCATTACTTCAAGACCTGTAATTATTCACCACAAAATATTAACTAACTTCGGTTTTTTCAAATTAAGTCCATTCTTTTTCCTCTGATCATACCTCTAGTTAAGGTAATCTTTTTTCCTTCTTTTTCCTCATCATCTACAAAAAATGATCAAATTTCAACCATAAGGCCAATATACAATTTCATCAGAGATCATCAAATCACTGAGAAACAAAAAAGAATCTCGTAAATTATAAAGCAAAACACGATAACATAATTTTTACAATATGAAGCTTAGTTACCTAACGGAATGCCATTTCTTAGGCAAGTATAGATTGAATTAATCCATCCCATGTCACTGATCCTTCTGCTAGTTAGTGAAACAAGAACAGAGAATCTACAGATATCGACTTGTTCTCTGCTTGGTTGATTCATAGTACTAGCTGATGATATCGGCATAGGCATCTGCGCCCACTTCTTCAAACAAGAGTTGCACTCTTCATATGATCTACCTTGTGATCCCAAGTTCTTGCAACCTTCATCTACATTCTGCAGCTGTAATCCTTGCTCGTTAACCACGTCTTTCAAAGAATAGTCAGAGCATCCTCCTCTTCCACTACTTAGCCTCTCGATACCACAGGTGAAAACATCCTTCTCAGCCATGTTTATTGCATTAAAGCAACCCTTTTGCTCTGTGATGTTCAAGAATATTGCACCAGTTCTGTTGGAGGTCTTAGCCAACGCGTACAAGTATCGTTGAAATGGTACTGCACAGCTTTTGTTATTCAGAAATCCACCCCAGTTTCCTTCTATACCTTTTGAGTCATTCCATGATGATGGAATTGTTATATCTAGCACACATTGGTCATCCTCTGCTAAAGCTTGCATGAAATGGAAATTTATTGCTGAGGCCAAAAAGAATCCAATAAATGTTTGATAATTCATTTTCTATCTTGACAACTAAAACAATGAAATGAAACTATATCTTAAAAGAACAAGCAAGAGAGAGAGAGAGAAAGAGAGAGAGAGAGAGAGAGAGAGAGAGAGAGAGAGAGCCAATTGATCATCACATTAGTTTAGTTGAGAACTCTCTATGTTATGACAACAAATGGAGTAGTTACTAGTTAGAATATATTAATTCCTTTAGACTTATTTTTTGAACAAGATTTGAATGAGTCTAATTCATAATCTGGAAAAGGTATTGAAAATGGAACAACATTAGGATTCAGTCATTTATTTTTATTTGACAAACGACAAATGTTGAAACAAGGCAAACTGGCAAAATGTGAATAATAATAATATATTAATGTCTTTTCATTAGTCTTCTTTCTTGAAGTTAAAATTTTATAGGCATATATTTACAAAAATAACGATACTTATTGAGTATTATGATTATATGTCACACTCATAAATTCGGCAAAGATAAATTTATGTTTGTCTTCATGATGAATATACATACATGTAAAACAAAATAATACAAATATTAATGATGGCAAATAATATAGGGTAAATGGCCTCTAAATTTTCAAACTTTTGTCATTCTCTCATTTTAGCGACCCATAAAAAATATCTTAAATTTGTCTGTTTTTGCAACCCAAATCTAGTTTCCCCAAATATGTGATGACATGGTGACCTGAAAAATTCTATATGGCAATTTCGTCCGACTAACAAAACGACTTCCTTATATCCTATATGAACGACGTCATTTTGCAATTATGGTTATTAAAAAAAAATTATATTCCCCTATCTCTATCTCCCCCTCTCAACCCTCTCTATAGTAACAGCCCCACGCCACCACCGTCCACCATTACCATCGGTGACCACTACCACCACTATCAGTGTCGACCACAGTCCTCGCCCCTCGGTAGCATATTGGCAAGACCAATTTAATTGAGGGTTTGAACTTAAAATGAATAAATGATGGCAAATATGGTCGTTTTCAAACTTGCCAACGCAGGATCTGATTTGTGAAAAAAATTTAGGCTCTGTTGGATTTAACTCCTAATTGGATTTTTAGATTGTCCCCTAATTTCATATTTTAATATTTTTCTCTTTTTTGCTTTGTATTTTTATTTTGTGTTTATATTTAATCAACTTAATATAAAAAACAATGTGGTTTTAATATCACCTAAGTTATTAGTTTTCCAATATCTCAAATTTAATTTCGCCGGAAACTAATGCTGGTTGCAAATTAAATGAAATTAAAAGTTTGAATATTTTGAGGCAGATTTTTTCTGGATTACAAAATGAGAGAACGACGATAGTTAGAAAATTTAGGGGCCATTTACCCTTGAATATATGTACATTCTATTCTAGACTTTCTTGTATTCTGCTGTTAACCCACTTGATTTATTTCCTTTTATGGTATCAACGGTTTATTTGTTTTAGTGAAAAGTTAAAATACCTCTTCTTCAAAAATAATACCCTTAAATACCCCATACATGAATATCATATATGATTTATATACATGACGAATAACATACATGCATATCATACATGATTAGCATACATGATGATTATTGCAACATGCATGAATGCTCATTATATATACATGAGCAACATATACGAAAACATCATGTATATTTTTTTATATATGTTAATCATGTATGGGGTATAATTTATTTTACTTTTAAAAAAGGGGTATTTTCACATGTTAACTCTATTTTGTTCTTTTTTTTTTTTGTTTTGGAATGGAGTTTCGGAATAATGATGAAGTATCAATAAGGTAGTCAAATGCAGATAAATTAGATACATTGGTTTGTTTTTTGAAAGTAGATACATTGGTTTGTTATTTCGGATATAAGATAAACAATTCCAGCACCAACGTTTTCAGATGAATTCAGCAGAGATCATAGTATGTAATTAAAAATAAACATGGATAATAAAAGGGTATGACAAAAACATTAGGACTTAGGAATTCGGACAAATATAAGGACATTTTGGGATATTATTCCTAAATCTTCTAAACACCGAGCATTTTAAAAAAATGATTACTTAGCAAATAATGTTGGTTTTGACTACTATGCTCAACACGTGCCCATATTCTTATTGGGCTCAACAAGATTTAATATGACTTTGTATTTGGTCCGGCCCAATATAAAGCAATTCACTGTAGTCCACATATCATGAATCCCGCCTACTATCAACATTTTTTTTTTTTTTTTGGGAGAATCAATATTTTCTTTTACTTAATATAGTGAATTCATGTAAAAATTAAATATATGAAACTTTTTTATACTTATAATGTTAATTTTATATACCATGTTAAGTCCATTGAATTCATAATTTTCAACATCAAGTCCACTAGGAAAGTTTAACCTACACAGGTAGTATCTGAAACAGGTGAATCGTTTTCCATATCGTGGTGTCCTATAACAAGTAGTTCGTTTTCAAATAAGAAAATAATTATCTCTTCAAAAGTTGTGGGTCATACCACTTTATACTCCCTCCGTCCACGAAAAAAATACCCATTTGGCACCTTTTTTTTGTCCACCAAAAAAATACCCATTTCACTTTTTGTACCCTTATATCCTCATAACTTTTCCCTATTTACTACCCTTTGCCATTGGTGGACCCACACCCAACCAATTAACCCTGCCCAATTAACCCACTAATTACCAAATTAATTACCCAACCCAATTACTCCTACCTAACCCACAATGCGTTCATTCATTTCTGCATCTCAACACCCCATTTCCCCCCAAACCTATTGTCTGCAAACCCTAATACTCTCTCTATTCTCCCGTTTTCCTTCACGCTGCATCTCTCATCTCTCTCATGGCCAACCCTAATACTCTCTCTGCACTCGATAGCTGCGATCCTCTCTTCTGCTCTGATATGTCGATCCCTGTGGCAACTCATTTCTCGCCAATCCCTACCTATTCATGGGAGTCTCCCTTCGTTGAGATCGATTCGGCCGAGGTGGTGCCGGAATCAAATCTGAGCAGTACTTCTCTTGAATCTGAGCGATACATTGTTGACCTCGGTGACTCTCCAACACTGAGCAGTGCTGCTCTTGAATCCATGGCGGCCACCGACACTGAGGTGCAGATCTGCGAGGCTGCCCTTGGATTCGACACGATCGTGCCGGAAACTGAGCCGGAGATGGGCCAGGTTGTCTCTGATGATGGGATGTCCCCTTTCAATTCCAAATCAGTATAAGAGCGAAGAAGAAAGAATTCGCTACCTGCAGACGTGAGGGATCTTCTTCCTTTGCGTCTTATCTCTCATTTAATCAGGTTATTATGTTCTTTTTTCTGCTTACCTGATGCGTGTGGTTTTATGGGGTGGCTGGTGATGCCGAATACTGTCTTTTTGATGCCTGATGATGATGATTTTGATGCATGATGCGTGGGGTTTAATGAATTTGATGCCTCATGTCTTCTTCCCTTGATGCCTGATGATGATTATGATCCCTGATGATGATTTTGCCGCCTGATACTGATATTGATACAGATACTGCATTTGATTTCAGTTTTTGGAGGGTTTATGTGATATTGCTGCCTCTGTTTGAGATCTTTGATCTATGATATTCATGCTTCATGATGCCTTTGCTCAGTTCTTTCATTGGTTTTGATCTTGCACTTCATTCAGAAACTGATAATGATACAGATACTGCACTTGATTTGTTAATGTGGCACCTTTTTGTGTTACTGCTGCCTCTATTTTGAGATCTTTGATCTATGATTTTCATGCTTCATGATGCCTTTGCTGAGTTCTTTCACTGGTTTTGATCCTGCACTTCATACAGAAATTGATATTGATACAGATACTGCACATGATTTGTTAATGTGGAGGGTTTATGTGATATTGCTGCCTCTGTTTGAGATCTTTGATCTATGATTTTCATGCTTCATGATGCCTATGTTGAGCTGTTGACCTACTGCACTTAATGCAATCTAATGATGCCACCACTAGGAGTGTTAATTCCTAGTTTTTGAGGTTGAGTTAGGAGGTTTTAAGTGTAAAATTAAAAGTCTATGATGCAAATGTTTACTGCTGAGACAAAAATGATCCAATATTGATGCACAAATATAGAGTTTACATTACAAACAACTCAAAAAGTCCCTTAACATTGTTTGTGATTGTAAACTACTATCTGCCCAAATCATTTCTCCTACACTAATCTTGTAGACTGATCTTCTCCAGTCCCTCAGCCACCTTATCCATATTGTAAAAGTTGTCCCTTCATTTCCATGCAACTTTAAGAAATCCAAGCTGTCCCTCACAAGCCCTTCATCAACTTCAAGGCACTCTGGTAGCTTTCCAAGCCTAAGCAGTCTTTCCTTCCCCATATGAGGGATCTTGTAGTTGTTGCTGCCTTTTGCTTTCATAATTTCTTCATAACAGCCTTGCAAAGTAAGGAAAACATTGTTTAACTTCCATGGTTCATAATTATCAAATGCTTCCTGCACATTATGTAGTAACTCTCCAACACTAGAAGCAGGTTGCTGATCTTTGATTGTTTATATGGCTCTAAAAAAGCCAAGGTCATTGATATTAGTATCCGGTGAGTTGGCAAGTTGACAGATTAATTGGATATTAAACCCATCTGATCTAGCTACAGCTTGAAAGTCTGGATCATGGTCTTGGATGTGGGGCTTGACATTATCTTGCTGGATAAAAATGTTCTTGCTTGCCCAAGCTGGCCACTTGGCTTTAATTGTAGGCACCATCTGCATGTTTATGTGATGTTGTTGTTACTGCACTAAATGATGAATTGCATTTAATTCTGATAGTAAAAATGCATTGCAAGAAATCTGACCTGATTGATCATGCATTGTTGGTATTGGTCTTGTTTCAACTGTGCCCCTGTCTCTGTTCTTTGAGTTTCTTTGTGCTGGCTCCTCTATAATGAATGGAAAAATACCAATTTTTCCATCAAAGAGGACAGTTCCTCCCTCATCTATCACTGGTCTTGCAACAGCACAGTTGAACATAACTTTTGGGATAAATATCTTGGACTTACATGTCCTATAAGGTTCTGTTTCATCTGCCAACAGGTAGTACCTATCTTTGGTTTTGGTGAGGTAAAACCATTTCTCATCCACATGAATGGTATTGTACATAGTCTTGAACTTTATTTTTCCACTCTCAATGGTGGAACCTAGCTGACTGACTGCCCAGTTCAGTCCGCATATCTGATTTTGGGGGGTAAGAAAGGGCCTTATTGCATTGGTATGTGGCTTCAGTTTTTTTTCTTTCACCCATACATGTATCAAACTCTTATTAACACTGAGGTTACCTGCCATGGTTCTCAGTGATGACCTTTGAAGGACTGAGAGTTGTTTTACCTTCTGTATATCGATATGCTTTTTATCTTTGTGCTCTGAACTTTTCTTCTTCATAATCTGGACAGGAAGTCTGTGGCTCTGCTGACCTGCTGCAATTTTCCAGATTCTCCATATGCTCTTCAAACTGAGGTCAAACAATGCAGCAGCCTCTTTTTTGCATCCATGGTGCAGTTTTCCATTCGTGCTGTGTAGGAGTAGCCACTGAGCTCAGTCAGTTTTTTTTTTTTCTCTTGGATCCACCATGATGTTGTCTTCACTGAGTAGATTTTACCTTCTTTGTGTAATGAACAAAAAACTGTTGTTCTCCTTGTATTTATAGATGGTTTGAGTGGGATTAGGTGTTCAAAATTTCCCTCCTAAACATTTGATCACATCATTGTACTGTTGCTATTTATTTAATTAATGGAAATGCAACTTTTGGCTCCAATTTCAGTTTTTGCCGCCAAGGGCAGATTTGATGCTTCTGTCTCAGGGTTTTTTTTTTTTACTGCATTGTTGTTCTTTCAAATCTTAATGCGTGTGGTTTTTACTCATTGAGGCAGCATTACAGCTAAATGCCTTCAAGGCATACATTATATTATGGTGTTTATTTAATTATGCAAAAAATCGAGCGAAAAAAAATAAACATCGACAATAAAATCGGAACAAGTTCAATGTAAATGGCGTGTTTGTTTTAGCATACCAAGTGTTGTTATTTAATGGTGGCCACCTTTTTCTTAATCAAAAATTAAGAAAGTCAAAGTTGTCATTAACAATACCCCTACTATCCTTCTTTTCTCCCACTCACAACCATTTTTCAGCTTTTCTTAATCTCCGTGCCAGGACCCAAATGGGTATTTTTTTGGTGGACGAAGGGAGTAGTTTTTACCCTTCATCTTAATACTCATGCTCAAAAGATATGAGTCACTTATTTCGAGACAGAAAAAGTAATTTTTATAGGGACATTGATGTAGCGCAGCGTTACGAACTAGTAGTTTGAATCGTTGATTCAATACGAATGCCGGCAACAAGCTATGAAAGGGAACAAAACCCTATTTTTCTTATTTCTTCAAAACCCAAAACGTCCACCAAACAATTCCAATAGCCTTATTTATACTACGGAAAGTTATAAGAAATTATAACAACCCCAAACTAAAAACTAATAGGAAAACAACTACTATAAACTAATAAAATAAAAGTACGGAGCTTCACTTTAATCATCAATAAATCATATATTTGTCAATAAACATCATGGAGCTTCATCCGCATCATTCTCTCTGACGTCAGAACAATTCGCCCTTGAATTTGAATCAGCTTCATCTGCGCAGCTATGGTAAGGAACCAAGTGTTGAACATGGATCATATCAGAAGCACTCAAATTAGAAGACACAAGAATCTTCAAAGGGCCAATCTTCTGAGAAGTAAGCTTGGTATACTCAAGTGCGGTGAACTGATTGTTAATGTTGGTTGTTCAGACGAAATCACCCACTGCAAATTCCAAGATTCGACGATGACGGTCAACGGCATGCGTGAGAAAGATAGCGGAAGAAGGTGTGCGCGGCATGGCAGAGTGGAGTACTATCTTGACGTCATTAAAAACAAACTTGTAAATATTAAGTCGACCGTCGTGACACACTGATCTATCAAATTGCCATGGCCGCCCCAATAATAGATGGCAAGCATGCATCCATCTGAACAATATCACACCAAATGGAGTCCTTATACTGAGAACCAATGGAAAATGGAACGAAGACATGACGGTCTATGGTAATCAAATTACCTCGTTGAATCTATGCCAAAGTGTAGGGAGATGGGTGCGGTTCCGTATGTAACTTCATTTTGTCCATTGCATTCGATGCGATCACATTTTCACATGAACCTGAGTCAATAATGAACCGACAAACTTTGTCATTCACTGTGCACGTTGACTCGAAGATACGTGTACGCTGAAGATCAATGTCGGTTTTTTTTTCATTGCGAGACAAGTCCCCCCAAGCACTAGAACATGCCAGACGTCGCCAGTGAGGATGCTCTTCAGGCAACTTATTGCCAAGTTTTGAATCATAGATATTAGGGCCATCATATTCTAGGATCACTAGCCTCGAGCATAAGGGCACGCTGCACGATGATAACCAGCTCACCACAATCAAAGCAACGATTAGATATAGGAGGAATATCACCGTGAGAAAGTGTAGGGGCCGGAGGGAGATTAACATGAGTCTAGGTCCTGTGGTCTGAGCAGATAGGCAAAAAGACGAGCGCTCAGCCTGTTGCTCGAGAAGGAAAGCATGCTCGTGAGCTTCGGACACAGAAACTGGTGCAAACAAATTCAATGTATCCTGATGAGTTAGTTTTAATATGCTAATATAGCAAGAAAACAGTTGAGCAGGGGAGTCACAAATATCAATTCGAGATAATAATGGATAAAAGTCCTCCTGATTAGTTAGTTTCAATATGCTAGCTAATATAACAAGAAATCAGTTGAGCAGGGGAGTCACGAATATCATTTCGAGATAATAATCGATAAAATTCCTCGATATAAGCATCCACAAAACGAGAATTTTGACAGAGACTATGCAAACGCTGATACAAGATGCTCTCATTTTCGAATGGCAGAAACTCAAAGCAGGGAAAGGATTCACGTTCGAGAGAATGTCTGAGGCATCGTCGTCGTCCGAGAGATCAGTATGGTAGATCTCATGAGGAAGATAATGCGGTTGATAACCACCACCACCAGGAGCGCGCTCGTGATTGGCGGGGTTCCTTGGGTAGGGCAACATGGTGGTAACATCCAGGCGCAATTCCTCTATACCGGCCGTGAGAACTTCAACTTGTCGACCCACGTAGGCAATATCGGTATCCCGATGTGCATCGCCATCGTTAACAGGTGTTCGCCTTTTAATTAGCACAATAAAATCCGCAAGTGTACGGAGCTATTGTAATACTCGGCAAGCAAGATCGTATTCCACGAGGACTAGTTCGAAAGTCTTGTGAGTACTACTAATAAGCTATTTTAATCTATTTAGACTAACAAATTATGATAAAGAGGTAATTAAACTAATTAATGCAAATAAACACTAAATAATAATTAAATTGATAAACCGGAGGAGAATATGGATAAGAAGCTATTCAAGGGACTAGATTTCGATGGATAAACAATTAGATATCACTTTACTAATCAATTATTAATGGAATCCTAATTATCTAGGGCGATCTCTTATGTATCTCGAGTCTCCTCTCGGACGACTAAAGTTGTAGATCACGAGCTAGTTATGCTGTCTCCGGTCACTAAGCTAACTTATAACTCCTAGAAGCACCTAGGATCAAAATACCCTTACAACACCACTCACATCCTCTCGGGCAATTGCAATGTTATGCCCCGTGTTCTTATTCTAGTAGCGATTCTCGCCTCTCGGATATTGAATCAACACAATAGAAATGTCCAAATGTGATCAATCATTCAAGCATTCAATTCAAAGTAAGAACACAAGGAGATAATAGTTACCATCAATAATTAACTAAAATAAAGATCAATCCATCACAAACTCGTCTAATCCAATCCCTAATATAGGGAAATTTAGCTAATCATAATGAAAAGCAAATATCCAACAACAAAGATAAATAAGAAAGAAAAACAAGAAAACAAAAGATTCATCGACAAATCCTTGGTCTTGAGCTCCAATCTTGAAATCCTTGAAGTCTTCTTTCCAATTCTCCTCCAAACACACTTTCTCTCTCTAGATTGGTGGGTGGAAGATGAAGATGGAGCTAGTGTGGAGTGAAGTGTGTGTAGAGATGGGTTTGTGGCTACTTCTCCCCTTAGGGTTTGGATTTGGAGGGGTATTTATATGTTTTCAAGTGGAGAACAAGTTTTAGGAGTCCATCGAAAAGAGAAATCGGGTTTTGGACGGAAGAAGGTGCGCCGCTAGCGGGTGCTCGTAAGGGTGCTTACGAACTTCATGAAATTAGCTCTCAGAAGCGGGTGCACGAGCGGGTGCTTATGCAACCCGCTCAAAACGACCTTTTTTCTTCTTTCTTCGCGCGCCCGCGCGCGTGTGATTTATGGTTGCGCGATTTTTTTTTATTTTGGCTCGTTCTCTCTCGTACGAACTCCGATTTGACCTCCGTTTCTTCCTATAGCTTCGTATCGGACTCCTCTATCGCAATAACTGCTCTTTTTTCTCTAATATTACCTCTATTTTCCTGAAATAATTTCAAAACTAACAAACGAGCGTAAAATACGACAAAACAAGGTTTAAGTATTGAAAAGGCTCACACAAATACAATTTCCACTATCTAATGACATCAAATACACTCTAATTATTATGGAAAATCCATGTTTGTCAACAGGCTGACGACGAGGCGGCCTATCAAGGATTCATTACTGGTCTTTAATACCAACTAATGTAGTGCAGCGTTACGAACTAGTAGTTTGAACCGTTGATTCAATACGAACGCCCGCAACAAGCTACGAAAGGGAACAAACCCTAGTATTCTTATTTCTTCAAAACCCAAAACGTCCGCCAAAACATTCCAATAGCCCTATTTAGGGGCGTAGATAGGGGGTGGGCAGGGGGGTCACTGGACCCCCCTGGCATTTGGGGAAAAAATAGTGATATATACGTAGTTTATTCTTTAATTTGTACATTATGCCCACCATGTGTTTGATAAAATTTCCAAACCAGTTATCATTTTTTGAAACTTAAGATTTTGGAGTTTATTCGTTCTGGATAGTTTAGTTGAGCAGTGAAAAATTGAGCCTCGTGACTTTCATGTTGCTAAATCTTATTCTTCTTCTACTTCTATTGGTATATTCCAAATGCCTAGAATTCTTCCAAACTAGATATCATTAACCCTTCAAATTTTCATTTGCCGAAACCATGAAACCTAAATGTTGCTTGTTCATTCTTGATGGCTTCAATAATTCTAGCTCATACTCGAGTTTTCATATTATTATGAAGAAGAAATTGACTCATAATTCCAAAGTCGATTTTTTTCACGAAGATTTAAAAAATGACACATATTGTTGGACTTCCGAAAATTGGGCCCTCCTGAACTGAAATCCCGGCTACACCACTGGCCCTATTTATACTACTGAAAGTTATAAGAAATTATAAATTAACCCCAAACTAAAAACTAATAGGAAAACAACTACTATAAACTAATAAAATAAAAGTACGAAGCTTCACTTTAATGAGCAATAAATCATATATTTGTCAATAAACATCATGGAGCTTCATCCACATCAGAAGACATTCAATCAACAAATTCACCGCGTAAAAGAGAAGGTCTTGTGGTTCATCCCTCGTGATTTTTTCCCTAGCTCATAAAATAAGGGGCGGATTTAAAAGGCCGGGGGACCGCCAGGGTCGCCCGGTCAAATTTTTTAATTTTTATTACTATATATATATATATATATATATATATATATATATATATATTCTCCCTTTTAAAATATTAATACATATCTTCATCCCGTAATAAACCATAAAGCTTACTAAGATAATGAGTAAAATGACATATTTTATTCATAATTATTGGATGGAAAAGTAAAATTTTTACCTTGAGGTAGAATATAGTAATTTTTAATATAGAAATTTGTGATAGGATATATAGTTGTTGGAGAAATATAAATTTGGAGACTCAAAACACTTATTCAGATGGAGGAGTA
The DNA here is from genome assembly GCA_029490685.1 of Schizonepeta tenuifolia. Classification (NCBI taxonomy): domain Eukaryota; kingdom Viridiplantae; phylum Streptophyta; class Magnoliopsida; order Lamiales; family Lamiaceae; genus Schizonepeta; species Schizonepeta tenuifolia. The sequence continues at coordinate 16,228,903 of CM055955.1, read as the reverse complement.
CCCCATGGAGGAGTACCTCTCTTTATATTACACCAGTAAGCAACTAAGCAAGACACACATAATATTATCGAAGAAAATTTTCTTACATCCTATCTTTGAGTTTGTAGGTCATAATTGTCAAGTAAATGTACCGTTTAGTCTCTAATATATACTCCATTTGTTCATGATACGTGTGGTCTTATTTCATTTTTTGGTCGTTCACAATAAGTGTAGTCCTTCCATAAATAGAAATGACCTCACTTAAAATGTTACCCTTTTGGCCTTTATCACATTTATTTGTATTCTACTTTTAGGGATAAAAGATTACTAACTCATTCTCCACTCACGATATTTCTACCATCCACTCTCCGTTTCTTAAAATTTGTGTCGCTCCCTTGAGACTACACAGTAGCTCCCTCTGGACCACACCTAGTATATATATAGTTTTGAGAAACTTTTATAATTAATGCTTCGATATCTGCTTCGTTTTCATTGTGTAATTGCAAATAAACAATTAAAAATTTGTCCAATTTCTTTACTATTAATAAAAAAAATCTTTAGAATAGTCCAATAAAATCTCGCTCGACCAATTTAAAATTACTGGCTCCGCCCATGCATAAAATACGCAGTTATATTCCTGTAATACATTATACACACACAATTAAGACCTTAATCATCCTTTCGGGTAGATTATGAAAAAGCTATCATCATTTAATAATGTTACTTATACAACCCGCAAGGCCTAGGTTTTTTCCTACGTTCTGATTAAACAATTGCAATTATTGTGAGCTAAAGTAGATTAAAAGTCTAGCTAAGTGGTGAACGTGGAGTGCTAATTAAAACAATCAACATTTCGTTCTAAAAACATCAAAACGTGCTACACGCAAAAGATTACTCAACCCTAATGAAATGCTATCTCCTGTTATTCCTATACTATTTTCTCTGGTTACTACACATCAACATGATTTAGAGGTAGTTATTTTTTTATCAGTCCAATAAAAAATAGAGTAATATTATTTGATCATAACGCCATAACGTAAAAACGTAGAACCCAAAACCAAAACTAAAAAGTCAAAACATTAAAAGCCCTTCATCTTCCACAAATTGCACATTGGCCCCATTCCCAACAAATTGACAAAAATATCTGCACACTCCCAAAATTTGAGGACTCAGTTCATGATTCATCGCAACAACCTCATCGGCTGCAAGCAAATAACTCAACTAACCAAACAAACCAACACGGGCCGATGGGTACAATCGCCGCCGCGGACGGCGATTCAGAATCCGCCGCGCTCCTCCTGAGCCCCAACGCAGACAAGATCCCTAGAGACACATTCCACTTGGCATACATCATATACTTCACACTTGGCACGGGTTATCTCCTCCCGTGGAACGCATTCATCACCGCCGTCGATTACTTCAGCTTCCTCTACCCGGACGCATCCGTCGATCGCGTGTTCGCCGTGGTGTACATGCTGGTGGGGCTGACATCGGTGCTGATCATCATCGCGTTCGCCCACAAATCGAATGCCATCGTGAGGATCAATGCGGGCTACGCGCTGTTCCTGGTGGCGCTGGTGGTGGTGCCGCTCATGGATGTGTGGTACGTGAAGGGGCGCGTAGGGGTGTACAGCGCGTACTACGTGACAGTGGGGGTGGTGGGGCTGTGTGGAGTGGCGGATGGTCTGGTGCAGGGGGGTGTGGTGGGGAATGCCGGGGAGTTGCCGGAGAGGTATATGCAGGCGGTGGTTGCTGGAACTGCGGCTTCTGGTGAATAACCTTCCCTTTTTTTTTAATCTTATTTTTGGGCTGTTTGATGATTTGATTTGAATTTATTCTTAGTCAACTACGTGAAAAGGGGGATATTTTTATTGGTGGTGGAATCTGGAATTAAGTTCTTCTTGGTTCTTAAATTGTTGCTCAATTTCGATTTCCATCTAAATGAGTTGATTGATAGCAATTTTTAAAATTGAGACTTTGAATCGTGAGTCGAAATCTGTGAATGATTATTTGTTGACTTTTTTTTTTCCTTCCCTTTTTGGTCTGGTGATGTTTTTGACTGCAGATTTGAGTATACTATCTTAGTGATGAACTCAATCTAGGCATTTGATCCATCTTCAATTTTAGCTCGCCACATTTAAAGTTTAACCATTTTAGTTCCGCTGAGGGGTTCGACATCATTGGCAAATCTTCTTTTTTTTTTTTTGTTTAGGCATGGTTGTGATCATTTCGGAGTTATCAATGATGCTTTGCTTTTGCTTTTGGTTATAATGTACTGCCAATTACATTATATGGTGTATATCCATTGCATAGATATTAACAGTTTTTTGCATATGCCTTCTGTCTTTGTGACTTGCATGTCTTTCAAATTCAATCTAGCTAGGATGTTAGATATAGAATATTGTGAAGAAAAAGTATTTAGCATAAGATAAGTGCTTGTATATTTGCTCACTAGTAAGTTACTGATAATGATCTTGAAAGTCAAGCTTAAGAAACTTGGATGCTAAATAACTTCCTTGCTCAATTTCAACGTTGTCTTTTCCATTTTAAGATGTTATGGTGCCACTATTTCAGGTGTGTTCTTAAAAGTGTGTTCTTGCTACTTTGTTAATATTGAATTTTGTCGATTGCAGGTGTCCTTGTGTCAGTATTACGGGTTCTGACCAAGGCTATATATCCTCAAGATGCCAGCGGACTGAGGCAAAGCGCTAACCTTTACTTCATCGTCAGCATTGTTGTGATGCTACTGAACATTGTTTTCTATAATGTAGTGCATAAGCTTCCAGTTATAGAATATTACAGCGATCTTAAAAAAATCGCTGCAAATGAGGAGAAGGAGCAGAAAGGTGAACTTACTGGAAAGCTATGGAGATCAACATTATGGGAGATTGTCGGTACTGTGAAATGGTACGGATTTGGAATTGCGGCCATATATGTTGTGACATTGTGTATCTTCCCTGGTTCGGTTACCGAAGATGTGCATTCTGACATTCTCAAGGACTGGTATCCAATCATTCTGATTGCGGGTTACAACGTGTTTGATCTGGTCGGCAAGACTCTGACTCCACTGTATCTCGTGGAGAATGCCAAAGTTGCAATTGGTGGCTCTTTTGCAAGGCTATTGTTTCTACCTCTCTTCTATGGCTGTTTGCACGGTCCCAATATTTTCAGAACAGAGATTCCAGTAACGATCCTGACCTGCCTTCTTGGTCTCACAAATGGCTACTTTACATGTGTGTTGATGATTTTGGCGCCAAAAAGTGTCCGATTACAGCATGCTGAGACAGCAGGGATCGTGCTCGTGCTGTACTTGATCATTGGTCTGGCAATTGGTTCCATTTTATCATGGGTTTGGGTCTTATGAGTCTCTCCGGCAGTTATCCGAATGCCTCCATTGCCCCGGCTGGCCCTATGTTGGCAAAAACCGGTGCTTTTCCTCCCCTGGCTTCCTGTTTGTATAATAGGAAATCTGTTGTATTAGTAATTAATCTGCTGATGCTGAATGCTGTTGAAACGTTTTTCTTCCTTTGATGCAGAAAGTATTCTGTAAATAGAGCTGTTTTAGACTTGCAAATTGCAATTTTAATACTCAGTTTATGGTATATCTGTTTTCTTACTTAGGTAGTTAGGTGCTATCTTAAACTTATTTTACTAGGTCTAACTATCTTAAAAATTGCTTTCTTGTTTATTATATGTTGTGCACCATTACAATTAGAGGCACACTTGGGTGCATACGGCCTCACCATGCGGTGGAGAACACCATTTGCTGGTGGTCTCAGCTTCATAACAGATGTCCATTCATTCCATTTGTTGTGGTTGTGGTTTTGGTTTTAGCCACATGTAGTATAGAAATTACTAGTGCATACAAAATTCACATTTTGTTTTATGGGAAGACTAACAAATTAAATGTACTGTATTTAGGCAAAGAAATAAATAAAGATAGAAGTGAAGTAGCTACGTTGACACATTGACATTGGTTCTCCGTCATCATAGGATAGGAGTAAGTGAGGGTGGCAAGAAATCGTTTAAATATTTCATAAACGTAGCATTGTTCAATTCAACCTTGAAGGTGAAGATTGTTGAGGGAAGAATTGGAGGGAGGGCATAGGTGCTTCAATCGTCGGAAAGTGTTTTTCTAAAATCACAAATTCGTCACTCCAATCTAAAATCATTACTTATTTAAATATAGCTTTACTTAAAGAAGTTTTTTCTTTTGGTGGGGTGGGCGGATTAGAAGTGTTTTTTTAGTGAGCTAGATAATCTACATGTATATGTATAATGAGAATCATTTGTAAAAAAAACCATCTCACTAAATCATATTGACTCAACCATGTGCATAGTACCTCACTAAATCATGTGTAGAATATTAATACCATTGCAAAGATATCATGGCAGCTAAACAGAAAATTCTGATTTATAATGTAAGGGTCATCATGAATATATATGGCATAATATTTCAATGTTTTTCAATCAGAATCATCCAACCATGGCTACAATCTTTTTTTTTTTTTTTTTTTTTTTTAAATCATCCAGCGATTTTTCGTGTTCCGTCTCCGATTGTATCTCGATACGGACTACTAATACTATATGCTGCAGGTGCAGGGGAAGGGAGTGAGTCCCATGAACTTGAAGGGGACTAGGTTTCAATTAGTCTACGGGCATGACGTCTCAAGAGATTGAATAATACATGTAATGTGCACTAATAAAATGAAACATGGGACTAAAAGATGTTGTAATAGGAGTCTTAGGAGGAGTCGGGCATTTAAAATCAATATAATTTAATGTTTCTCCTCCAATAAGGAAGTTAATTTATTAGTATTGAACATTTTATAATTTAGCATTAACAACTTAAAAGGAATTACAAATTTTTTGTCAACATTAGACCTTGTCTGTCAAAAACAACTGGATTAATTTGTACAACAAGAACAGTTTAATAAAGTCTAAGATGTTTTCCAAAAATCTTAGGTTCTTACAACAATTAGTTTCTCTCAGATCTTCCCACCTTTTACTTGTTCTTGTTCTATTTTAAGGTGACGCCCTTCATACATTCGCAGCAAAAGAAGATGGACATGTAATTGTTGATATCTAAGTTTATTATATTCTCAAGTATCTTTTCCTAATTATTTAAAGTAGGTAGGTAAACATTGTGTACATGGGAAATCTTGTCGAAAGAGACCGATCTCTTTCCATCGTAAACATTTTAGCATGCTGCAAAAAAATGTTGACAATAGGTAACATATAAGTACTAATCAACAAAAACATTATTGGTCCATTACTGAAGCTGTAGAAGAAGTTAATTTCAAGGGGTTTACAGCCTATGTCTGGATTATTTTAAGTCGTGAAACACAGTGGCAGCGGTAGAATCTTCCTTATTTTCTTGTATTCAATGGGATAGAAATCGCAGCAAGGAAAGAAATCTCTATCTTGGTAATCGAAAATACCATTATTGTGTCCGCCATAGCTGGTCCGTTCTAGCCTCGTCGGATCGACAAGACGGTTCTCGTCAGTGAAGTAAACAACATTTGGCTTCATTCCAGGGACGCCCGTTGCCGGAATCGCAAAGGAATGGTTGATTCCGACAAACATAGCCAGCCCTTCCAAGGAATCCTTCACGTACACCATCTCAAAATCCATCTTGTAGATGTCGAAATCAATAGTTTTGTAGGGAGTCCTATCATAGTGACAACCCCTGTGCTGAGATAAAACTTTGCTAGCATTGGAGCCCATGGGGCCCACTCGAAGGTTGACGTAGTGTACAAACAAAAACAACTTGTCGGAATGCTCTGCGCAAACGAGGCATCTCATCTAAAAGTAGCACTCTTCCTTAGAATCCGACCATGCCGGCCGCGGAACCTCACGCCCATACTAAAAAACTCCTCGAGTCGTGTTGACACTCCCAATCAAGGGTGTGTGTGTGTGTGTGTGTGTGTGTTGATCAACATTCCAATACTCCAAAACACATTTAAGACTTTTTCTTGGCTTATGCAGAAGAGGCGGTTGTTCTTGGTTGAGTATACGAGATTGTCGTATGCAATATCGCGATCTTCTTCCGCCCACCAGAGTCCATTCGTTAATGTGGCATGGCGAGCAGAATGCCACTCTACTCTGGGAACCACAAGTCATGAAGACGACTTCTTTTTCCTCTCTCTCATCAGAAAATGAAGAGAGAGAGACGAGGAGAGGATCACGCGGTCCCCGGAGCCCAAGGTGCGCAGGGTTGGAAGCTTTATGTATCGATCGGAGATGGGGTTTGAGAGAAACACATCACAATTCCGCCGATTATACAAAGGTAGTCACCCGTAGGAAGATCCCGCGATAACGGAATACCATAATCGTAGCCATAATCAATGGAAAACCAATGGCTCGAACAAGTGAATACCATAATCGTAGTCATAACAGATCACAATTCTGCCGATTATACAAAGCTCGCATGACATATTTAGTAAAGCAGGAAAACCAATGGCTCGAACAAGTGAATAGAAAGTTGTCAATGCTTATTTTGTACATGTAGTGTTTTAATTTAATCCATATGCTAGTTTATCAATGAATGAACGTTAATTTTAACTATAAATTTTGATGCAAAGAAGTGTGTATTTTGTATCAGATGTGGAACAAAATCAAAACAGCCTGCAAGTCTTTCAGATCAACTTTGCGCATCAGCCAAGCCGGCGTCGGTAGGTTGCATGGGAGCAATACTCTGGTTAGAAGATATGTCAGCTCATCAGCAAGATTTGGGTCTCAAACTCCATCCCACACAACTCCACCCTACTATTGCTTTAGAGATTATTGTGGGAGTAAGTACATCATTTATTGATATTCCTAAATATTATAAAGATATACCACTAATTAGGGACATTCGCTTGCTAACGACAAGGATACCTATTTCCTGTCCATATGCACACATAAGTCACATGGCAAACTCATCAAAGTCAAGGTGTTAGTAAGGAGGATGTTGGGAAATTTATTAGTATAAATTTTGATGAATTCCAAAACCAGCTGACCCCAACCGAGTAGATGTTGCCAATACCTAATGTTAGAATTTAGGCTCGCTGTTTGAGCAAAGTTAAGATTTTATCTTTACAGGTCTCCAGCTGAAGATGGCAACAAGGAGTCACTCAGACAGAACATCAGTTGTGAAGAAAGACAACTGAGAGTTCATTTGTTCAGATGCAAACAAGGGGAAGTCTTCAGAACATCAGTTGAAGGAAACCAACTGAGCGTTCATCAGATAAGAAACAGTTGAGAGGAAGAGAACATCAGATGAAAAGGAAATCATCTGAGGGTTCAAACCCAACCGAGTAAAGAAGTGGAAGACAACTGAGGGTTCAGTTTCAGAACCTCAGTTATAGAATCTGAACAAGGAGTTCAACTGTTTTGAAGTTCAAAGTCAGCTGAGAACTCGACAGATCGGAACATCAGCTGAAGATCACTCAGATGAAGGTCAAGACTCTCAACCGACAAACCGAAGTTGACTGTCAAAGATTTGAGTTTCAAAAGGAAGTCACATGAGGGTTTGACCGTTCAGTCATTACCCCATCTGGCCCAACATAAGGTTGTCTCAGATGGAAAGCAGAAGAGCACAGATGCCATATCAGAAAAGTCTGCAGAGATGAGAGACAAGCCATCGCTATCAACCGATCAGAGATCAACTGCTCCTCCAACGGCTAGTTGATTCTCTCCGCCTATAAATAGAGGCATTCTCTCATTCGAGAGATTGAGGACACACGAGACAGACTGAAGCAAGAGAGAAAAGTTCAATCACAAGCGAAAGAAAAATCTGCTAAACTCCTATTCTAAGAACATCAGCAGCTGAGAGTTCAAGAGTGATAGAACATTAGTAGCTGAGGGTTCATAGAGTGAAAATCTGTCTTAGATCTTAGTTTGAGTGTTTATTCGCTCAAGCCTTAGATCCAGCTCTCATTCGTGATCGAGCTGTAGTTGGAAATTCTACCCTTTCTCACACCGTAAAAAGTGTGCTAGGACCTTACTCTTCCTGTAATTGAGTAGTCAGGTCGTCAAGTACCCGCAAACTTGACTTAGGCTGTTTAGTGCCCGGAAACTAAACTGTAACGGTTGCTCAGCCCGCGTAAGCTGAGTGGTTCTGTCCAGAAGAACTTGGACTGAGGTGTGTGGACTCACATCTCCCCGTGGACGTAGGAGTTCTCTCCGAACCACGTAAATCTTGTGTGTCGTGTTTTCTTTTGTGTTTAGTCTTTATTATCATATCTTAACTGACAAACAAACCGCATACAATCTGCATACTTTCACAACAACAGTTTTGGTTTTGACCAACCGTGCATAAAAGCGTGAGTTTGATTTTACGAGTTTATTTTCCACCACATTCCGCACAGCACCAACCTTCCAGCTAAGGTTACTTACTCAGCTGTGAGATCTCAACTGAGTCCTCTCACTCAGTTGAAGTTGATTTCAAGTGTTAAGTTTTTTTTAAAAGCTCAAAAATCCTAACTGGTGTATTTCCCCCCCCCCCCTCCCCCCATACACCAGTAACTCGTATCGGGACCATCAAGTGGTATCAGAGCAGTGGTTCAAAAGACTGCTGACTCTGTTTCACGAGGTGTGAATTCGAGAATTTTCTTCAGTGGTCAACTGAACAGGTCTTTTCACGCTAGTGCATTCTTGCTCGCATTTTTGTTGTCCTGCTTTTGTTTGTGCAGATGGACGTCAAGGACAAGATCACGGTCATGTTCTCTGTTGTCAACTATACATCATGGAGAACTCGAATGAAGAAGATCCTTTTGTCCAAACATCATAGGATGCAACAAGTTCTCACATCTGGACCAATCGTCATACGAGACAGAATACTTCGCACTCCCACAAATCCCAACGATGGAGATGCAGTGGTGGAGTATGTGGAGAAACAGATAGAGGACTACACTCCGGAGGAGGCCAAGGTGAGCCAGCTGGATATCTGGGCTCAGAGCACAATAATGTCCACGGTTGGACAAGATTATCTGCCCTGGATAGAGGAGTGTGAGACCGCAAAAGAGATGTGGGACATCCTGGCCTTGCTAAGTGAAGGAAGCGACGAGACAAAGGAAAACAAGTTCTCGCATGCATGTCAAGATTTTGACAATTTCAGTCTGCGACCTGATGAGACTATAGATCAGCTAGAGCTTCGGTTTATGGACATCATCAGAAGAATCCAATCCATCCGGAAAGGAAAATACACTCTAAGAGAAATAAACCTCAAAGTGTTGCAAGCTCTACCGGCTGAGTGGGATACTTTCACAAATATCCACGAGAGCCGAGCTGACCTAGGTGAAATGGGAACTGAAAGATTATTCTCAATCTTGAAAGGAAATGAGTATAAGGTCAACAGAAGGAGGTCGCAGCCCTCAAGTCAGAAAAATAGAATTGAGGATGTCGGCTCAGCATCAAAGTCAGTTGCCCTCCGAGCTGACTACTCAAAGTCGAGATCGTCAAGGCCAACCAGGTCGGCTGACACGACTGCAAAGGAGCCGAGCAGAGAAGAACTGCAACAGAACATTGCAGCGTTGTCAAAGAAGTTAGCCGATATGGATACTCGGTTCGGCAAATATAAACGTTTCTATAAATCAAACCGAACTCGAGACAGTTCGAAGCCAGTCACCAATGGTTGCTTCGAATGCGGCAAGGAAGGACACTTCAAAGCCGATTGCCCAGACCTCTCAAAGAAGGAAAGAGAAGCACTGAGGGCAAAGCAAACTGCAAAGAACAAGGCCATGGTAGCTGAAGAGGCAGCTGACGATATGGACATCTTCACAGACACTGAAGATGAGGATGACCTGACCTCTACCAACAAAGTCATCAGTCCGGATCAATGCCTCATGGCACTTGGAACCGACCAAGATGATATTGAGGTACAATCTAATCCTGCTTGCTTAAATTCTTCCAATACTTCTAACATGCAGGAATCTATGAACGATGAGTTGGAACCCTCCTGGAATGATTTTCAAGAACTCAGTGAGGAACTGCATCAACAGTCGGTTGAGTTTAAGAATCTTCAAGCCCAGTTCGCCAAGCTTGAAGATTCCTTAACCGAAAAGGACGATCTAATCAAGAGACAAGCTGAAGAAATTGACCAGCTGAAAAGTCAACTGAGTATAGCCAACCAAACTGAGGCTTCAACCGATGAACAGTTGAAGGAACAGATCAAGGCACAGAACGAACAGTTGAACAAGCAAGAGGCTCAGATCGACCAGCTGATAAAGACATCAGATGCCCAGACCGAGCATATAGCTGTTCTTCTCAAGGATCTTCAGACTGAGAAGGACAACCTGACAAAGCTATATCAGTCATCCGAGATCATCGATAATCTTATCAAATACAGACGGCAAACGGATGATGTGTCTGGACTTGGATACGATGTGGCAAAGGACACTGGAATTCCACCAGCTACCTTCACCAGGGCTGAGGAAGTCATGGTTGCCAAACCTAACACAGTTGAGTATGCAACTGAACAAACACCCTCACAACCGATAAAGGTAACTACGGCTGAGAAAGGCAAAGGAGCTGCAGATGGAGCACCAACGAAACAGTCCCTGGAGTCTACAACCGAGGGGGAATGTTTCAAGACTCAACGGAGGAACCGGAGACGTCGGAGTCGCAATCAAGCTCAAATTCGACAACATATCCAAGCTCAGGACCAACGTGATAACCGACCAACAAACCAATCACAGCAGAGATGGAACCAACAGAACCGACCAAGCTTCAACCGACATAATCAACAACGGTTCCATCACCACAACAATCAGAGGTTCCAACAGAGTCAACCTACGTGGAAAAGTTACGACAGCTATGGTTACTCATGCCACAACATGAATCAACATCCGGGCATGAACAGCTATCGTCAACAGCCAAGGCAATGGAATCAGAATCAGCCAAGAAGATTCCACAATGGCGTCCGACCTCACAGACAAATTCAACAGGATAAGAATCGCCATCAAAACAGGGGGAAAGCCTCACCTCCTAAAGCCCAACATGGGAGAAATCCAACTCCTCCCAAGAAACAGAGCATCATTTCAAACAACAAGCCTAAGGATAACCGGGGTGTTGTTATAATTGATGAAAATGGGCAGATCATTTGGAATGACAAGGCTATTCGAGTGTACAGAGAAAAGCGACGCACGGTTCCAGCGGGAACTGGTTCTAACCCTCCAGGACCCAACTGAAATTGGGGACCTAAGCGAGTTTCTCCTTGCAGGTACAGGAGAAACAGCTGAGGAAGAAGAAGGCCTCTACAACAATGTGGGTGATGGATAGTGGATGCTCGAAACACATGACAAATCTGAAGGATTTGCTTGGAAGTTTCGTGGAGAAAGAAGGTCCATCAGTTACTTTTGGTGATAACTCAAAAGGTTATACCAGAGGTTACGGTACCCTTGAAACCAATCATGTTTCAATTTCTAATGTCTCTTTTGTTGATGGATTGAAGCATAACCTGCTCTCCATCAGCCAATTCTGTGATAATGGGTTCTCTGTCAAGTTTGATGCATAGGGTTGCAGAGTTAAAGATGTCAGATCAAAGCAGGTGATATTGTTGGGAAATCGATCTCCAACAGGGAATGTATACTACGCTGACTGGAACAGCAGCCTCCCTGACACTTGCCTGTTGTCAAAGAGCAGCTCGGATGTGAGCTGGCTGTGGCACAAAAGGCTCAACCATCTGAACTTCAAGACGATGAACCGACTTGCCAGACAAGAACATGCAAGAGGCATACCTAACCGAGTGTTTTCAACAACACACATCTGCAGTGCATGCCAGCTGGGAAAGCTCGCTAGAACCTCCTTCCGGTTGAAGTCAACTCCTTCAACTGACCGAGTGTTACAGCTGATCCACATGGATCTCTTCGGGCCAGTTACACCAAAAAGCATTAATGGAAACGAATATACATTGGTTGTAACTGATGACTACTCAAGATATACGTGGACCATCTTCATGCGCCACAAAAGTGAGACCCGAGATGAGCTGCCCAAGCTGATGGATCGGATATCGAACCAACAAGAGATGAAGATCATATCTATCAGATCAGATCGTGGAACGGAGTTTCTAAATGAAACCATCATTGAGTATTGCGAAAAGAATGGCATAACCCATCAGACATCAGCCGCGCGTACTCCACAACAGAATGGCGTAGCTGAGCGAAGAAATAGAACTCTGAAGGATGCAGCCACATCCATGTTAGCGAGCTCAGCACTGCCTAAGAGATTTTGGGCTGAAGCGATCAACACAGCATGCTACACACAGAATCGATCTCTTCTCACTAAGCGGTTGGGAAAGACGCCCTACGAGCTGTGGAGACGTAGAAAGCCAGATATTTCTTATCTTCATGTTTTTGGATCTAAGTGTTATATTCACAACAATGGGAAGACTCAGTTGAAAACCTTTGATGCCAAAGCTTCGAAGGGCATATTTCTTGGATATGCAGCTCGGATCAAGGCATATAGAGTTTTCAACAACAACTCTCGTGTTGTGGAAATAACACCTCATGTTAGTTTTGATGAATCTACCTTCGAGTGCAGGGAACAGGTAAAGGAACAACACGCGGATCCAGCTGTTCTACCAAATCTCACCAGATCGCAAGCTCTTCGGGAAAAGAACCGAGTTGAACCACTGGTATGGGCAACTGAGGATGAGGACCCATACTCCTCTGAAGATGAATGCGAAGACCTCAGCTCGTCCCTAGGGGGAACTTCATCTGATGTCCCTCCAACTGCATCAGCATCCGATGCCCAACCGAACTCGGTTCAATCTATTGTAAATGTTGAGGATCCAGACTCAATAGCTGATCAATCACCAGCTCTGAAGACTCCAACTCAGATGTCTGAACAGCCACTGTTGGAAGAAGAAGGAAGACGCAACCGAAGATGGTATGAAGTTCATTCCACCAACGACATCATCGAAGATCCAACCGAGGGTGTGCGCACAAGGAGCAGAGTTGCAAATCCAGAATCAACCGAGGAAGAATCCAACACTTATGCCCAATATGCTGAGGAATTGGCAGTTCTAGAGGAGTTCGAGCAAGCTGGAGATGTTGCCATGATTTCTTGCTATGTAGCTGATGTTCCAGAACCGAAGAATGTTGGGGAAGCTCTCAATTGTGTCCACTAGACAACAGCCATGCAAGAAGAATTGAATGAGTTTCTACGCAACTGTGTATGGGAGTTGGTAGAAAGACCAAATGGTGTCAAGGTGATTGGACTAAAGTGGATTTTCAAAAACAAGAGAGACGCCATTGGATTCATTGTGAGGAATAAAGCAAGGTTGGTAGCTCAAGGATACTGCCAACAAGAAGGAATTGATTTTGAAGATTCCTTTGCACCAGTTGCAAGGCTGGAAGCCATCCGGATCTTTCTAGCTTATGCCGCACATCACAAGTTCAAAGTATATCAGATGGATGTGTAGTGTGCATTCCTCAATGGAGATATAAAAGAAGATGTATATGTTGAACAGCCTCCTGGTTTTGAGACTGGGGATGGAAGAGTGTACAAGCTGAAGAAAGCTATCTATGGTCTAAAGCAAGCACCAAGAGCATGGTATGACACTCTTTGTGGATTTCTACTGGACTCGGGGTTCAAACGAGGTTCAGTTGATAAAACTCTGTTCACCATCAAAGTTGAAGAAGATATACTTGTCGTGCAAATTTATGTCGATGATATCATTTTCGGGTCCAAGTCGGAGGAGCTGTGCAAGAAATTCTCCGATTTTATGAAGGAAAAGTTCGAGATGTCAATGATGGGCGAGATGAATTATTTCCTTGGATTACAAGTGAAGCAGTCACCTGAAGTGATTTTCATCAACCAGTCCAAATATACAAGGGAGCTCATCACCAAGTTCGGATTGCAGACAAGTAAGACAACCAAGATCCCTATGAACACGAACTGGAAGATCGAACCAGGAGCTGAGGGAAAGCTCATTGATGCCAGCCAGTATAGAGGGATCATCGGTTCGCTGCTCTACCTAACTGCCAGCCGACCAGACATTTCATACGCAGTTGGAGTGTGTGCTCGTTTTCAAGTCCAACCAAGAGAAGCACACATGTTGGCAGCAAAGAACATCATTAAGTATCTGAAGGGAACTGTCAATGTTGGATTGTGGTACCCAACTGATGACAATATTCCAGCTGACTGGATACTCAGATGCCGACCTAGCAGGAGATCGGTTGGACAGAAAATCTACTTCTGGACAGTGTCAGTTCATGGGAAGCAAGCTGGTTTCATGGTTCTCCAAGAAACAAGCGTGTGTTGCTACTTCGACAACCGAGTCAGAGTACATGGCTGCCGGAAGCTGTTGCATGCAAGTATTGTGGCTGAAGCAGCAGCTGAGAGATTATGAAGTCTCAACTGGACAGGTTCCCATACATTGTGATAGCTCGAGTGCCATAGCTATCTCTCTAAACCCTGTTCATCACTCTCGGACTAAGCATATCGATATTCGTCATCACTTCATCCGAGATCATATTGAGAAGAAGGATGTGTCCATGGAGAAGATCCCAACTAAGATTCAGAGAGCTGACATCCTCACCAAACCTCTTCCTGAAGCCCGGTTCAAGATGCTGTGTGATCTTCTAGGACTTTTAGATCCGAGCTAAAAACTCATCCGAGCAGGAGAGTCATCCGAGCTGATAAGGATTCATCCGAGCTGAAGAATCGGATATCGACTTAAGGAGGAAACTCAGATGAAGGGGGAAGCTCAGATGAAAGGGGAATATCAGATACTGATTGCCAACTGAAGACGTCAAACGTCAGCTGAACAGACGAACTCGAGTCAGCTGATGGTAAGCGGCAACTGAGGAACTCGACTAATGAACACAGTTGATTCAGACATCAGCTGGCAGGTATCATTTACGACTGAAGGTGTTATATTCTTAAATGAGAATGTTTGAAATAAATTCAAACATTCCTGTGCTAGTCAGTTATATTAAAATAGCCATCATGTCGCATTAAATGTAAAGTACGGCTGAGCATCCATAGCCTACTTTATAGTGCGACTGGGCTGACATGAAACTGTACACCTTCTCATGCGCTGGTTGGAACTCGGATCAAAACGTCGAGTCAAAGATAGTCAACAGTCGCGTAATCCCAGCCGTTGATGGATTCGCGCTATTTAATCCCAGCCGTTGATGGATTCGCGCCATTTAACCCCAGCCGTTGATCTCATCCAAGTCAAAGACCTATATAAGGCGAAAAATCAGGAAGATATCTCCTACTTTCCACATTCGTGCTTATCAATCATACTACTCATCGTCTTCCAGTTTTCTGCCTAACCCTTTTCTGCAAATAGATTTCTTCCTCCCCTATATATTTTACCTTTGCAGTGATTTAATGGCACCCAAAAGCAAAAGAATGGCATCATCCGGACCTTCCCTCGTGCCTACAACGTATGAAGAGTCGTTCGATATGTTAGTATCGAAGATTCACTTCGAGCAGATCCTCTCCGACGAGGATCTAGAGTCGCCGGTCCTAGCCCCTCTCGCCAACACTCTCCGTGAGAACTGGACTTCTGGAATGGGCCAAGCTCTGTCCCTCTCACTTGCTCAGGCGTCAAGTCGGAGAATTCTACGTCAATCTTCTTCGCCCCCTTGACAGTTCAAAGGGAGTTTCTACGACGGTGTCCTGCCGACAAAGGGATGTTCCGGCAAGGACAATACGTCGTGTCTCCTTCTCCATTGACGTGTCCGATGTCCTCCGATACATCATACCAATCAACCACACCGCCACCGAGTTCCTGGAGAATATTACCGACGAACAGGCGGATGAATTTCTACAGGATGCTCTGATCGAGCCAGAGCGGTTGAGGAGCAACATGCAAAGGACTAAGCTGAAGCCTGAACACCGCCTGATGTTCGACGCCGTGTCGAAGGTCGTGTTCGGATACAGTGGCGCGTTCGGCGACATCAGCCGACCCAAGTTGAAACAGCTGTTGGCCCTAGGAGCACCAACACCAAATCAACTGGTTCCAATATTTTCTGAACCAGTTGATGATGGAGAAGTCGAAGATCTCTGAGACTACGACTGAGTCTGGAGAGAAGCTGCTGAGTGTGAAGGGCACGCTCAACTTCGGATGCAAAATCTCCGCCCTCATCCTCCTCGCAACAAAGGACCGCAACATGGTCTGGGCTGACTGCGAGGAGACGCCGTTGAAGAAGCTGTTGCTGTTCCCGACAGCCAAGAAAGCACAGGAGGTGCTGAGGAGTGTCTACACTCCCAAGGACAAGAGGGAGTCGGGAAGGCCAGCTAAGTCAACAGCTGAGGGAGAACAAGCTGCTGCTCGCCCAACAAAATCCAAAGCCCCACGTCGCCGAGCTGACGTTGAGACGGAGTCGACTGATGAACCTGCCCAGAAAAAGTTAAGGGTAAGGTTCAAGAAGACAATCAAGAAGGCAGCTGAGGTGCCAGCTGATGAGCCAACTGATGTTCCAGCTGACGAGTCAGCTGATGAGCCAGTTGAAGTTCCAGCTGAGGAGCCAGTTGAAGTTCCAGCTGAGGAGCCAGCTGAGGAACAAGCTCCAGACGAGGAGGGAGCGCAGATCGAGTCCACACCTGCTGAGGAGTGTTCCGAATCCAGCCGCTCAGCTGAGGCCGCATCATTCGAGATCGCACCTCGAGGCCCCGGAGCTGATGAGGCTGAGGGCATGGAGACGTCGGATGCATCCTCCTCATCTGAGGACCTCGAAGATGCTACCACCTCCCCCACAGCTGGAGCAAATGTTGTACCGCCCCCAGAGCCTCTTGCTCTCTCTACCCAAACCGAGCCAGAAATTCCGAGCTCTCAGCTCGATGCCAACATCGTGACCTCTCCTTCAGCCGATGTTGAGGAAACCATTCCACCCTCTTCCCCAACTGAATCCCAAATTCCGAGCTCTCAGCTCGATGCCGGTGTTGGGACCGACTCTTTGGCCAACATCGATGAACCTCTTGAACCCGAACCATACAATCTCACCCCCTCTCCGATCAATGAAGCGGAGGACCTGCAGGCTGTTGCTGACGAGCACGAAGGCAGGGTGGCCTACTGCTTTCAAAAGCTGTTGGGTCTATTCCCTGCGGCTCGCGACATGCCCATCTTCGCCACACTGGGAACCGAGCTACTGTACCAGTTCCACCTGATCTTCAGCCAGTGGTATGTCAAGGAAGACACGATCAGGGTACTGAGCTGGGACAGGCTGAAATCTGATGAGTCCCGCATCCGAGCCTACTTCAACTATTCCAACTTGGAGGTGGCGTACAACAACCGGATCGCGTTGCTCACTAGACGGTTGGACCAGAGTTTGGCTGAAGGGAAGGACACCAGGGAGGCAGCTGAAAAGGAGTGTGTCGACTTCCTTGACAGCATGTTGGTAAAATCAGCCGACTTCCTTGAAGATGTCGATGCAACAGCCGCCGCCGCAAAAGAAGAGGAGGAGAACCTGAAGCTGTACCTGGCAAACCGTCAAGCCATGATCACAGCTGAGCCTCTAGCTCAGTCTGCTCAAGCTTCTCCAGCTGATCAGCTCGCTCCTTCAACAGAACAAATCTGCGAGCTAATGGCTGAGAGGGTAAACCAGTTGAGGACCGAGCTGCTCGCCAACCTCCAGCACCAACACGATGACCAGCTGAGGGAGTTGGCAGCTCAAGAAGTGAAGTATCAACAACTGATGGAGGAGAATGCCGAGCTGAAGATGAAGATGAATGATCTCTCCTCCTCCACCAGTCAGGACGTGTCGGAACTGAAATCCACTCTGTTGGGCTTGAAGTCGGAAGTGAATGTCTTCAAGTCCTTGGCTGACTCAAATCTGGCCAAGTCCCAACAGACGCAGGATGCTGAATGGGAGTCCCGGTTTGAGTCGCGTTGGGCTGAGTTCGTTGCATTTCAGACAGAGGTCAACGACAACCTCTCTGTCTTGAAGAAGGCAGAACAAGAGCGCCAGGACTCCGAACTGGTGAAGAAAATCGAACTGGAGTGTGCGGTCGATGAAATCTTCAACCGTGTTCAATCCACCGAGGCCAAACTCAACTCTCTGGACGGTTCAGTAGCAAGCCTTGTTGCTGATGCCAAAAAGGGGGAAGAGAAGGAGAAGGAGGGTGAAGCACAGGAAGAAGAAGAGACCCAAGAAGAAGGAGTGCCAGCTGCTCAACCATCCAAATCTCAGCTGAGGAGAAGGAAGTCTGCTGCTGCCAAGACAACCGAAGTCGGTGGAGCCGAAATGTCTAAGGACTTGGAGCAGGCAAAGAAGATTGGAGTTTCCTACAGCTCCATAGCCGAGATCGCAGCCGAGCTGGATTCTGAACTCGACGGGATAACAACCGAAGAGTGCATTGCAGCGGCCAAGGCTATGGATGTAGAGGAGAAGGACTACATGAACCCGAGCTGGATCAGAAAGTTTGCCGCCAGCCAGGCGAGGAGGGTGAACCAGTTCGAGGTTGAGCTGAAGAAGGTTTCTCAGAACCTGGACCGCAACGTTGCCTCCCGCAGCCGACGCCGCATCAACAGAATCCAATCAAAGGCGGAAGCTCGGTTGAAGCAACAAAGGTTGCCTCTAAAGTCCAAGGTTGAGAGTCGGTTCAGGCATACTGACAAATGGATGCCGACCGAGTGGAATGAGGATTGGGAGATGTTCAAGCAGAAGTTCGTGAACAACTTCTATTACAGGAAGGTTTACGCAACTGACGACCCAAGGAGAGCGTTCAAAGAGGCGCTGACTGAGTTGCACTCAGGTGACCCGGGCATGTTCAGTCAATTCAGGAGGGCCATGATTGACGCCAACCTGGACTTGAACACTGTTCCAGTTCCCAAGAGGGTTACTTATCGGCCACCTCTTCTCTCGGATTCCAGCAACCCGAACCGTCAGAAGATTGCATCTGAGGCAAGGCAGGTCTGCAAGGAGCATGGAGTGGACATCTCTAAGGAGTCACCTGCTAAGAGGGAAATTTTTGTAAGGATTTTTGGCAAGTATGGGCTACAATACTAGCTCAGTTAGTTTTCTAGCATCTGTTGTAATTTTTTTTTATTTTTTTTTAGTCTATCTTTTGTAACAATCAGTTGTAATGAAAACTATTCCGTTATAAGATTCACCTTGATGAACAATCCCTCATTGTCCAAGCTCTGAATCACAAAGTCTTTTAAATACCATGTTATAACTGTGCTAACCCTTTGATGTTTTATCTTATAGACTGTCTAGAATTTCAGCTGAGATTTTAGATAAGTTAGTGAGGTTTAAGATCAGTAGTGATTTCAAATTGTAAGTGGTTTTGGCATAATCAAAAAGGGGGAAATTGTTGGGAAATTTATTAGTATAAGTTTTGATGAATTCCAAAACCAGCTGACCCCAACCGAGTAGATGTTGCCAATACCTAATGTTAGAATTTAGGCTCGCTGTTTGAGCAAAGTTAAGATTTTATCTTTACAGGTCTCCAGCTGAAGATGGCAACAAGGCGTCACTCAGACAGAACATCAGTTGTGAAGAAAGACAACTGAGAGTTCATTTGTTCAGATGCAAACAAGGGGAAGTCTTCAGAACATCAGTTGAAGGAAACCAACTGAGCGTTCATCAGATAAGAAACAGTTGAGAGGAAGAGAACATCAGATGAAAAGGAAATCATCTGAGGGTTCAAACCCAACCGAGTAAAGAAGTGGAAGACAACTGAGGGTTCAGTTTCAGAACCTCAGTTATAGAATCTGAACAAGGAGTTCAACTGTTTTGAAGTTCAAAGTCAGCTGAGAACTCGACAGATCGGAACATCAGCTGAAGATCACTCAGATGAAGGTCAAGACTCTCAACCGACAAACCGAAGTTGACTGTCAAAGATTTGAGTTTCAAAAGGAAGTCACATGAGGGTTTGACCGTTCAGTCATTACCCCATCTGGCCCAACATAAGGCTGTCTCAGATGGAAAGCAGAAGAGCACAGATGCCATATCAGGAAAGTCTGCAGAGATGAGAGACAAGCCATCGCTATCAACTGATCAGAGATCAACTGCTCCTCCAACGGCTAGTTGATTCTCTTCGCCTATAAATAGAGGCATTCTCTCATTCGAGAGATTGAGGACACACGAGACAGACTGAAGCAAGAGAGAAAAGTTCAATCACAAGCGAAAGAAAAATCTGCTAAACTCCTATTCTAAGAACATCAGCAGCTGAGAGTTCAAGAGTGATAGAACATTAGTAGTTGAGGGTTCATAGAGTGAAAATCTGTCTTAGATCTTAGTTTGAGTGTTTATTCGCTCAAGCCTTAGATCCAGCTCTCATTCGTGATCGAGCTGTAGTTGGAAATTCTACCCTTTCTCACACCGTAAAAAGTGTGCTAGGACCTTACTCTTCCTGTAATTGAGTAGTCAGGTCGTCAAGTACCCGCAAACTTGACTTAGGCTGTTTAGTGCCCGGAAACTAAACTGTAACGGTTGCTCAGCCCGCGTAAGCTGAGTGGTTCTGTCCAGAAGAACTTGGACTGAGGTGTGTGGACTCACATCTCCCCGTGGACGTAGGAGTTCTCTCCGAACCACGTAAATCTTGTGTGTCGTGTTTTCTTTTGTGTTTAGTCTTTATTATCATATCTTAACTGACAAACAAACCGCATACAATCTGCATACTTTCACAACAACAGTTTTGGTTTTGACCAACCGTGCATAAAAGCGTGAGTTTGATTTTACGAGTTTATTTTCCACCACATTCCGCACAGCACCAACCTTCCAGCTAAGGTTGCTTACTCAGCTGTGAGATCCCAACTGAGTCCTCTCACTCAGTTGAAGTTGATTTCAAGTGTTAAGTTTTTTTTAAAAGCTCAAAAATCCTAACTGGTGTATTTCCCCCCCCCCCCCCATACACCAGTAACTCGTATCGGGACCATCAAGTGGTATCAGAGCAGTGGTTCAAAAGACTGCTGACTCTGTTTCACGAGGTGTGAATTCGAGAATTTTCTTCAGTGGTCAACTGAACAGGTCTTTTCACGCTAGTGCATTCTTGCTCGCATTTTTGTTGTCCTGCTTTTGTTTGTGCAGATGGACGTCGAGGACAAGATCACGGTCATGTTCTCTGTTGTCAACTATACATCATGGAGAACTCGAATGAAGAAGATCCTTTTGTCCAAACATCATAGGATGCAACAAGTTCTCACATCTGGACCAATCGTCATACGAGACAGAATACTTCGCACTCCCACAAATCCCAACGATGGAGATGCAGTGGTGGAGTATGTAGAGAAACAGACAGAGGACTACACTCCGGAGGAGGCCAAGGTGAGCCAGCTGGATATCTGGGCTCAGAGCACAATAATGTCCACGGTTGGACAAGATTATCTGCCCTGGATAGAGGAGTGTGAGACCGCAAAAGAGATGTGGGACATCCTGGCCTTGCTAAGTGAAGGAAGCGACGAGACAAAGGAAAACAAGTTCTCGCATGCATGTCAAGATTTTGACAATTTCAGTCTGCGACCTGATGAGACTATAGATCAGCTAGAGCTTCGGTTTATGGACATCATCAGAAGAATCCAATCCATCCGGAAAGGAAAATACACTCTAAGAGAAATAAACCTCAAAGTGTTGCAAGCTCTACCGGCTGAGTGGGATACTTTCACAAATATCCACGAGAGCCGAGCTGACCTAGGTGAAATGGGAACTGAAAGATTATTCTCAATCTTGAAAGGAAATGAGTATAAGGTCAACAGAAGGAGGTCGCAGCCCTCAAGTCAGAAAAATAGAATTGAGGATGTCGGCTCAGCATCAAAGTCAGTTGCCCTCCGAGCTGACTACTCAAAGTCGAGATCGTCAAGGCCAACCAGGTCGGCTGACACGACTGCAAAGGAGCCGAGCAGAGAAGAACTGCAACAGAACATTGCAGCGTTGTCAAAGAAGTTAGCCGATATGGATATTCGGTTCGGCAAATATAAACGTTTCTATAAATCAAACCGAACTCGAGACAGTTCGAAGCCAGTCACCAATGGTTGCTTCGAATGCGGCAAAGGAAGGACACTTCAAAGCCGATTGCCCAGACCTCTCAAAGAAGGAAAGAGAAGCACTGAGGGCAAAGCAAACTGCAAAGAACAAGGCCATGGTAGCTGAAGAGGCAGCTGACGGTATGGACATCTTCACAGACACTGAAGATGAGGATGACCTGACCTCTACCAACAAAGTCATCAGTCCGGATCAATGCCTCATGGCACTTGGAACCGACCAAGATGATATTGAGGTACAATCTAATCCTGCTTGCTTAAATTCTTCCAATACTTCTAACATGCAGGAATCTATGAACGATGAGTTGGAACCCTCCTGGAATGATTTTCAAGAACTCAGTGAGGAACTGCATCAGCAGTCGGTTGAGTTTAAGAATCTTCAAGCCCAGTTCGCCAAGCTTGAAGATTCCTTAACCGAAAAGGACGATCTAATCAAGAGACAAGCTGAAGAAATTGACCAAGCTTGAAGATTCCTTGCCACACGGATTGTGCATTATGCAATTATGCAGCGATAGAGCCGCCTACATATTATCTTGTCTGCAGTCACTCTCCATTTTCATAATCACGACAGTCAAGCTTTGGCGTAACATTCTCAACAAAATACTTTGCCCTTTCTAATTGGCGACACATTTTGATGTCTATATTGCAACTCGTGCAAACCGAGACTACAACAAAGTTGTAGATCGAATTGGCAAATGGACAAAGGACGATAGAAAAAACCGCATCATGTCGTTCAATACACAAAATGGTGTAGATGAATGTGTGTTGAACGATGATGAGATTAAAATGACGTGCAACATACAAAATATTCAACAATCATTGGATGCGTTCGAGGAAAAACAAACTAAGAATCTGCCTTCCAACTGTGGCAGAAGACGTTTACCTTCTTTCAGCAAGGTAATTTTAAGCTCAAAACTTGTCTCGAATAAATTTCAATAGTTATGTTTACATTTAGTGAGTATTCAAATTTGACTTCTTAATTTGTGTTGTGTTGCATAGTAAACGTCAACTTAACTTTCTGGCACTATGCCTTTGTATTTGATATTCCATAATTGTTTTGGGTGGTTGTTGTATGAAATTTTAAAAAATGACTTTAAAAACTATTAGTGCTAAAATATTTGGCTACTGGCTTAGGAAAGATTTTCTTGCATGTAATGTGCCTTGCTAACATCTGGTGTGTCGTCTTCAATTTTATTATTTTTAAATGCTCTTTCCTTTACTGCATAGGTTGATGAATACATCATGATCTGAAAATTGACATCTCGTAATGGACACAATTATCATAACATTTTATGTTGCAATTGCAAATTAGAGGCAGTAGATTGTATGGTGTCCGACTGCCACTATTTCTAGCTCTAATGAAATCCATGTGTTTGACACTAACCTTTGTATTGAAGAAGCATATGCTACTATTGTTCAATATAAGGTTACCTACATTATTCAAATACGTGATGTACTTGGTATTACTATATATTCTTGGAATCCCATTTTCAAGTCCTTCACTAATAAAATGAACTTGCAGATATATAATGAGGGAAAGAAACATTGATCACGAGGAGATCGAAAAGCAGACGTGTTTATTATTGTTCTTCTCCACCTTTGTATTTGAAGTTTTTCATGATTTCTAAATTATCCAATTCTCATATTGTCATATGCCCGAGTGACTGGGCAAACAACTAAATGGAGAGAGGATTGAGCATCAAACAATCTCAGGTACAATTTTTTATTTATGTTTATTGTATCACAATGTTTATTTTGGCTACTATTCCATATTTTCTAATTGACTTTTCTTAGTATTAGAAAACGGATGCAAGGAGATTCATTGAATAACAGGACATACTTTTTAATTTAATTTAATTTCACGTTTATTTTGTAATTTTTAAACTTGTTCTCTAGTGTAATTTGTATTTCCAAGTGTAATTTGTAATTCAAGTGTTCTACACGCGATAATCTCAAATGTAATTTGGTATTGTATATTTTCTTAGAAAGTGATCTTTAGATTTTATAAATTAGTAGCCCAAAATGAGTGGCCCATAATTGATAAAGAGAAACTAAAGCCTAACGAGCCCACTTTTTCAAAAGTATAAATGAATGGTCCAAAACAATAAAAAAAATTGGTTATGACAGCAGCAGGTTAGCCGTTTCCGTTGAATCTCCAACTCCAATGTACTTTCCATCTTCTGACGACAAGGATACATATTTCCTGTCTATATGCACACCTAAGTCACATAGCGAACTCATCAAAGTCAAGATGTTAGTGAGGAGGAAGAGCGATTGGGGAGCAGGGAAGTTATGCAGAGATAGAGAGCCGCTCTTCATTCTGATAAACAGTATGAAGGGCGAAATGTGTGCCCAATTAGAAGGGGCAAAGTATTTTTTTTGAGGATATCTTGCCAAAGCTTGACCGTCGTGATTATGAAAATGGAGTGTGACTATAGACAGATAATGTGCAGGCGGTTCTATCGCTGCATAACTGCATAATGCACAATCTGCGTGGCAGATATGAGAAGGCGAGCGTGGAGTTTTATCATGGGGAACTAAATTACAACAACATATTAATAAGAATAAGACAAATATTGAGAGATGTGGGACTGGTTTGTGCAACATAATCATCATCGCATCATCGTTCAACACCCACCCCTCTACACCATCTTGTGGATTGAACGACACGATACGGTTTTTTCTACCTTGCTTTGCCCATTTGCTAATTCGATTCACAACTTTTTTGTAGTCTAGGTTTGCATGAGTTGTGCCACAGACCAACCCCACATCTCTCAAGATTTGTCTTTTTTTATTAATATGTTGTTGTAATCTGGTTTCCCGTGATGAAACTCCACGCCTGTCTCCTTATCCCTGCCACACGAATTGTGCATTATGCAATTATGCAACAATAGAGCCGCCTATATATTATCTTGTCTGCAACCACACTCCATTTTTATAATCGCGGCGGTCAAGCTTTGACATAACATCCTCAACAAAATACTTTGCCCCTTATAATTGGGCACACATTTCGTCATCCATATTACAACTCATGCAAACCGAGAGTACAACAAAGTTGTGGATCGAATTAGCAAATGGACAAATGACGATAGAAAAAACCGCATCATGTTGTTCACTAAATGGTGTAGAGGAATAAGTGTCGAATGATGATAAGATTAAAAGGATTTGCAACATACAAAATATTCAACAACCATTGGATGCGTTCGAGGAAAAACAAACTGAGAATCCGCCTGCCAAGTCTGGCAGAAGACATTTACCTTCTTTGAGCAAGGTAATTTTAAGCTCAAAACTTGTCTCAAATAAATTTAATTAATTATGTTTACATTTAGTGAGTATTCAACTTTGACTTCTTAATTTGTGTTTTGTTGCATGTAAATGTCAACTTAACTTTCGTGCTCTTTGATTTTTATTTTTAATGAGAAGTCTAAGTCCAAGTCCAAGTCGTCAAATCCAGCTAGAGGATGAGAGGAGTGATTTGAATATCTTAGATTGATGATAAATAATCAAGGATGTTGGTTTACTTTAATTAATTCTGAAATATGTGTTATTTGGATGGATTCATGCAATGATGCTTTAATTTCCATTATGGAACAATTTGAATTTTGTGAGCTTTGGTTGAATAACCATGGACAAAAGCTAGTATCCTTTCATGGGATTGATCTGATGAATATGGAGTATTGTTGTTAAAGAGCCTTTTTATTCTAGACAGAGAAAACGCATCCAGATCGTCGTCCACCAACTTCCACACCCAATCAACAACATACTTTTTCGATTCTAAACCAGTAGCAACATATACAACACTAACACGTGCGCAACATCGAGATACATATCGCCAGTATGATCTTTAACATGTGTCTTGCAAAACCGATTAAGTATGTCCGACACACTAATCTGCATGCTGCTACAAAAGCGCCGATACGCGCGCACATCCCGTATGTCGTGGTTGTCTAAAGGTTGAAAATCAGATGAGCTGAATGATAATCCGGTAACAAGGGCAAGAAAAACGAAGGTTTGCCCCGTTGATGTTAAACCACCCTGTGTGATGGTATAGTGGTCTCACATTTGTGTGGTGTAGATGTCCTACCTATTTTTTTGGAGAAAGAAATCTATGATATTCAATTTTAGCCTATGACTATATTGACGAATTGTAATGTACACTTAAATAATTAAATATGCTGAATTTTCTTATTTTGGGAATTTTCCATCCTAGTAAACATGTGATAAAAAAAGGGATGGAAATGTTAATATTTTTTCATCTTTTCTTATTCATCATTTTCCAATGAAAATATTTTTTTCAAAGTAATCGGCCTACAAGAACCGTATCTTTTCACTTTTGGCAAAAAGAACTTTTTGTGACGGGTTCTGAAAAAAAGGACCACAACTTTTTTTTCCCAGCATTTCTACCCTTTTTTCGGCCTAAGTCAGCATATTGAACTTTTTTACACGTCGTGTGCACGTGTACATACCAAATAAGCAAAATTTTCCATCTCATTCTCTCTACTTTTTTTTCCGCTTTTACTTGAAATAACAAAAATAAAAATAAAGATAAAAATGAAACACGTATTCACCCAATTTCTTCCCAACCCGAGTATTCACTCAATTGTATTCACGACAATACCAATTTGAGAGAGAGGTGCGACAATATCATAACTCAGACTTCGACATCGACGGTTGCTTATGTGAAGTTATGACACTTTTGGCCATTTTGTTGTGAAGATTACAACCTTTTTTTTTTTTACTCTGTGAAGCCCAAGTAATTTAATCTCTATTTAACATATTTCTCATTTTTATCAGTAATTTATTAGTGGTAATTTGTGATTTAATATCTCAGCATATTGTGCTCTTAGAGTTTGTCATACAATATACCTATTTTCTTTTTAATGTATAAAGCAATCACAAGTACGAATATAGTAGCTACATAGAACGAATAGTTGATATTTTTGTCTCATTTAATCATTTATTTGTGATATATTTGATTTGTACGTGTGTACAAGATATATATATATATATATATTTATATATATAGTTGTATACATTTTTTTAAGTAAAGGCGAAAAAAAAAGTTTAGAGAATGAGGTGACAAAATTTGCTTATTTAGCATGTATTATGTGCACATGACGTGACAAAAAGCCCATATGCTGACTTCGGGCAGAAATGCCAACAAGAAAAGTTGCGGTCCTTTTTTTCACGGCCCGTCGAAAAAAATTATTTTTGTCAAAAAGTGAAAAGATACAATCCTTATGGGACGGTTAGCTCAATTACAAACAGTTAATACAATCTTCATGTCTAATCACAACAAAATCTTTAGAGCTATTACTCCTTTTGTCCCGTTCAATATGACATATTTTTCTTTTTGGAACGTCATACTCAATAAAATTTGTTTCATTTTATAAAAATAATTAGGGCTTACTTTACATTAAAAATACAATTTATTAAATAACAAATACTTTATTGACTATTCTTCTTTAATTCTGGTGCAAAAGAAAACAAACATGCCGTATATAAGGGAGTGGGGGAATCTTAAATTTCAGGAAGAATTTGCTCCCGCGGCAGCTGCTTCTCGTCGAGCCGTCGAGATGATTTCTCGGAAACTATCAATGAATAGCATTTACTACCATTTATGGTGCCAAATGTGATATTACAAACTCAAACATTTAAATCATATTACTTGTAATAATATTTTGGATATCAATCATAATTGACTTTTAAAAACACTAAAATGCTTGGAATATACTATTTATCAATTAGAAGTAAAGTAACACTAGTAATTGGGACTTACTCCAAGACCTTTTTATAGGATGTTTCAATTATTTATCTATTTAGAGAAGTTGATTGTTTGTGTAAATTATAAAATCTTTAATTTGAATTTGTTACGTATTGGATTCGAATATTTGTCGTACACGGTACAAATATACATTTTAGCAGTATTTCCGACAACTTCAACGTGCAACTGAAAAATCAAATTGTATTACACGTGTATTCCAAGGTTAGTATCATCATTTAGTATTTACCATGTTTTAAAGTCGTCGTACCCGACAACAACTCATTTATACACTTTGTTATCTATTTCTTTTTGTCGCACTATATATGTCGCCTTGAATTGTTTGTAACTGCTATCCGGATAATGATCAATATTTTATTTTTTCTGGACACATTTCATTCGTTAATCACGTGTAATTAAAGAATCAAAAGTGTATTACACATGTATTCTGAGTTCAATATCGCCATTTTGTTATTTACCATGTTCCAAAGTCGTATCCGTCAACAACTCATTAATAGAGTTTGTTTTTTTTTTTTTACTTCGTTTGTCGCATTATGTCGTTTGAACTTGCTCGTAGCTGCTACTTGAATAATGATCAATATTTTATTTTCCAAAAGACATATTCCATTCGCTAATCAAATTCACATGTTTTTTGTTAAAGCTCAAATTCACATGTTTATATCTATAAACATCAACTGCCGTGAAACTAAAACCTAAATGATAAAGTGAAAATTTAAAATAACAGTTTACCACATAAAAAAAATAACTAGGTGAAAGAACGTTTAGATTGTCAACCACTTCGATTATCCAAAGTAAAAGAGAAAAACCTTGGTGTGGGGAGGGGGGGTAATACAGTAATTTGAACACAAAAACCCGGATGTGGCGCTCAACAAAAACTGGGGTAATTTCGTAATCACAAACCCTACCCCACC
This sequence comes from Schizonepeta tenuifolia, assembly GCA_029490685.1. NCBI lineage: Eukaryota > Viridiplantae > Streptophyta > Magnoliopsida > Lamiales > Lamiaceae > Schizonepeta > Schizonepeta tenuifolia. The sequence continues at coordinate 16,200,309 of CM055955.1, read as the reverse complement.
CCAACCCCACCCCACCCCACCCCCGCTCTTCTCCGAATTCACTTATACCGATTTCAAGAATCCCCGCCCGGCACTTCCTCCCGCTGCTTCTCTCTCTCTCTCTCTCTGCAATTTCTCTATTAATTTGACCCAAAAACGTGGGCGTCTTTCGTCTCATTCTCACCGTTGCATACGTTACAAGCGACTTAATTTGTGTTTCTACCAAACAATTCGTCATCACTCGTCGCTCTTCGTTGTCCACTTTCACCAAATTAATCTCTTCTTCGCTTCTCCACCCCTGTCTACATCCACTTAATTACTCTCCTCTTCCACCAAACTCCCGCTCTCTTCAAATTCCTCTGTAAATAGTCGGAGCTGCGTTGAGTGCTGCTGTAGCTGAACAACATTTCACAAATGGAGGCTGAAACCAGCAATGCTAAAATGGCGTTTCAAATAGATCTAAACGAGATGCCAATCTCGTCACCCCGGGAAGCAGTCGACGACGCCGTTTTGCGAAGCGCTGGTGCTTCTTCCATATGTGTGGTGTGCCGCAAAGGGGTTCCTGTCGGGAAGGTTCCCGACAAAGTGACGGGAGAGCTGCGCCAGGAGAATAAGTGTTTCCGCTGCTTACTCAGGAACGACAACGCCGCTGGAGGCGAGGCCGGGAGGTTCGACATCAATGCCTCGCCTCCACGTGAGGTAGAGGACGGCGATGTCATCACGGTTGTGGCCGGCCGTGATGGAACTGGTGGCGGCAGGTAATTAATTTTCGATTCTTTTTCTTTTTTTTGAGTTAATTGTTTATCGTTATTTTTGTCTATGCAGTGCTTGACTTTAATTCTTACTGTGTCATGCTGTTAATGGTGCCATGCTTATGCGCATTTTAGTCTTTTATGTGCCTGGTTTTTTGCAAATCCTTTGTTTTATTTGTGTGGAATCTTTTGTGCTTTGCTTATCTGTCTACCTCGTTTTCTTTGCCTTACCGCCCCTGTTTTACGTAAAAGTTTATTTACTTCTTTCTAATAAATTTTGTGTTGATTGATTATGTTTAATGTGCGTGTTACATATTAGCTGGCTCTGTATGTTCTCACTAATCCTTGAAACTTTTTCAAATACCACAAATTTTGTAAAGCTACACACTTTTTATGTAATAATCAAAGCTAAGATGCAAGGTACTGCAGTTTACCTTTGATGCTTTCGGATTAATGACCATATATCTGAAATATCAGACACTTGAACTGAAGTTTATCAAATAACTGTAATGTTCACGCGGATCACAGTTTTATTCCCTTTAAAGATTTGATTTTTTAAACCAACAAGGATAAACGTCTGCAAAATCTTTGATTTCTTTGCTAAATGTTGAGTTACCTCTGGATCCAAGCTACTTAGGACAATATGACGCTTCCCTCTCATTTTTAGTGGCTATAAATTATAATGTTATATAGTTGTTAAATGAACCACAAAAAGATTTTAAGAACGCGAAAAGAGATACCTCTGTGATCCGTTTGTTTAATTCTAGTTAAATTAGACCATGACCATGATAACTGAGCAAGAAAATTTCAAGAGCATACCTCTCATCGATCCGGATCAGTATTGCTGCTCTTGCAGTTTGCGATGTTGTTTCAAGGCACCGCAAGGGATCTATGGACATTGGAAATAGAAGATCATAAAAAAATTATCCTTGTCCAGATCTTTTATACATTAAAGTATAGCGATCCTGGGAAACTAATGAGAAAGGAGGTAGAATAGCTCACCTTTCTGATTATCAATCCAGGTCTCCGTTGAAGCTGTAGAAAGGGGAAAGGGAGAAAGAAGTGGGATGTATGTTTCGGCTACTTTGTTAGTTGAGTAGTCGTGAGTCTTGCCACTCCTATTCTCCTCCCCTTTTAACTGGTAGGGTTTCTTACATTGCTTATGAAGTTGGGCTAACTTACACATAACTTCTTGGGCCTAAAGCTGTAGTCAGTGCTAGTGCGGCCCACTGGCTATTTCCATTGGGCCGAAAAAGATTGAATGCAAAACCGTGAAGATTCCGGCGAGTTTGTTCTGCACCTGTATTAAGATACATGCACGTATCTCCGCCTTGGATAATGTGTGATGCTGTTTATGTTCTTAACAAAATACATAATGCTTGGAAAAAAATTTAGTTCTAATTTTCTAGAAAGCCTATCCAACTAGCCAAACGGCCCAGACCTACTGTTGGTTTTTTCCTTTTTAGTTCTAATTTTCTAGTTTAGACGTGTCATCCACCTGGTGAAGTCTTCATGTGTATCTTTTATTTTCTTACGTAAGCTGTGAATCTCACACAACACAAATTTAATTAATTATAATAGTAGATATAACATTTTTAAAACGTGCTCTTAGAAATTCATAAATATTGCATTGGATTAGCTATCTAAATTTGAATTATATTGTGTGCTACTTTCCTTATTTGTTAATGCAGCTATGAACCATTTCTGGATATAAAAATTTATTGGACTTATCGAAACATCCGCTGAGTACGTATCGAACTTCCATCCTTGAATGGCATGGGTATCACCTGATTGTTAGCACATCTTTGAGTTTTAGTTGTATACTATCATGATCATGATTGACATATGATTTACACAATTCTCACTCCATCTTTTGTTCATGTGGATGGGTCTTCATTGAGAATTCATAACTTGCCCATGTTTGCGCGTCCTGACACTAGGCACAACTATTTGTCAATTAGCTAGACATGTACTTCTTCGACGTATATACTTTTGTTGGTTCTCACATATCAATCTCTTTTCTATTTTTTAGATTTATGGATTCAGATGCACAAAGACCTATAAAAAGACTTGTTTGATCAAATCACTATCTCATTTCATAGAAGGCCACAGTCATTTGTTGATGTCAATTGGCATCTTTTCCATGTGAATATGAGCTATTTATGCTAAGAAAGCTCTCAGTCACTAACATAGGAATTTTTTTCTTTGTTCTTTTTTTGTGTCCATGTTTATGCTATTTCAATCTTCATTATCTTCTTGACATAATTGCTAGACGCTGAGGCAACAACTTATTTTCATATGTCATGGACAACACCCTTCTTTGTCTACATTTGATTTCTGAGCAGAGACAAAGTATGAGGATTATGTTAGCATTTGAATTTTTTTAAAATTAGATGCTTTGAACATCTAGTGATAAAGCTTTCCCTAAAATATTCCTTGTGAAAGCAATATATATTTTGAACCTTGTTTACATAAAAAGCTCAATCTTTTGCCTTGAAAACCACATCAAATGTGTTAGATATACTAATACCCCGCTCTGTCCATGTGGAAAGCTTGATTCAAACTCTTCACCTTAATGACTCTTAGAGATGAGCCTCATGATTCTCTTAGAGCAGCATTTGGAGTCCGAGAACTTTTCTGTTCTCCCTTTTTATCATGCTTACTTTTACTGTTGCTATATTGCATTCATTGAATAGATTTGGGTCTTAAATCACTGATTGGTTCCTGCTTTTTATCAGATACATGGTTGATATTTAATGGTGTCGTGAGCTTCCTGCTTATAAATAATAATACTCATATGCAATGCATTATTTGCCTTTATTTAATGGTGGTGGTGGTGGTTGGGGGGGGGGGGGGGTTATGGTTTGAAAGTAAGTCCTTGGGAGATGTGTTTCATTCACATACTATTATTTCTACAGCAAATTATTTATGAACTTTTTAAATTGACCTCTGTTATTTCTCCTAGAGCCTCTTTTCCTCCCTCCCCTTCCCCTTCCTGTTAACATTGTATTAATTCCCATGTACTCTTAATCTGCAGAGTACAGGCTTATGTCCATTCCTCTTTCTACAGCCATCATGTGATATCAAGGAAATTGAATCCTATGCTGGACCGTATTGGGCACGATCTTCCAAAGTCCTCATCCATTGCAGTAGGTTCTGCATATTCTGGATTTCGAGATACATTGCTGCAAAAAGTTCATGCTGATGGAAACTTAGGTATAATTCACAAAGAACCTACATTTGCTGCACGGCTCCGGGCTAGTCAAACTCCACTGGAGTTTCCTTCTGCGAGTCCCAATGTGTTGTATCTACAGACCCTTAGAGAATATGTCGCTGAAAGATCGGGTACTTTGGGAGAAGGTTGGGGTGTTGAATTTGAATTTTGTGACAAAAGATATAAAACCTCTGCTGTTTATATTGCACCTGACGGCAGTAGGTTCAGATCTATGGAGGATGTTGCTTTCTACTTCGGGCTATCATCGCGCTATCACTATTTGGAGAATGATAATGTAAGTACAGAGTCTGCCTCTATTCGGAGTGGGATGAAGATTGATTTAACGAAGAAGGAATCGCCAGCTATTCTGACAGCTCAAAACTGCAGACAAAGGCAAAAGGTGTTGAGGGCCAGCAAGAACCAGAGTTTTTTGTCCAGCTTAGGGCTCAAAACTTTTCCTGAAATTACTTATAACAAGAGCATACGGGAATTGGGCTCGTCAGAACACGGTGATCTTCATGATAGTAGCCATGTAAGTGTATGTTAACAGTTGGAACTTAATCTTACAAAAATGCTCTCTTTCACGTAAATTTATGCTTAATTTGCTTGCCTCTGCTATCTTCACTATCTATATTTAAACATCAATTCAAATGCCATAAGCACCAACTGTAGTGAAACTCCTTGTGCATCTTACATTCGGTAGTTGACTTAGAAGCCTTAAAAGGAGCCACAATATTCTTCCTTGATTAGCAGTTATTTTTCAATGTTGCATTCTACTCCTTCCAGAGCTGATGGGTATGCTGAGACTTTAGCAGTGTATGAGTGTATCAATAACTGAATATGGCAGCTTAGGTAATAGCAATTCTACTGGTTTAGCTTGATCTCATAGCAGAACCTAATGATTGATGTCCAAGTAATGTACACCACCACTTGACATATATTTCATATTTTTCACAGGATGGCTTCCCAGTTCAGTATCACGACTTCTGTCTTATATCATCTGGCAATATCGATCAACGGCCATCATATCACAACACAGACCAAATCTGGCCTGTAGGATACAGATGTAGCTGGCATGATAGAATCACTGGATCACTTTTTTTATGTGATGTTGCAGATGGTGGTGACAGTGGCCCAATTTTTAAAGTTAAGAGATACCCATGCACCATGCAGTCAATACCAGTTGGCTCAACTATCCTTGTAAAGAAGAAATCAGCTTCCTGCAAAGGTGATGCAGTTGAGGGTTTAGAGGATTTGGCCACATTACCGGCAGTTGACGATGATAGTATATCCACAATCACCCTGCTAAATGAAGAAACCCCCCCATGTCTAGACAAATGTCTCTCTACTTTGAAGAGAGAAAATGAGGTTCATAATCTACAGGAAGATAATTCCTCAAATTCAAATTTGGAAGTCCTACCTCAGAGACCCTGTAATCTAGCAAGTGATGCTGTAGGACTGAATGATATTATAGGGGATTTTCAAGTTGAGGGCAGGTCAGTATCATCTGCATGGGAAAAGGTTTCTCAAGCTTTCTTGTATGCTTGCCGTGAGATGTACAAACAGAAGGGTGCAATTAAGTTCTTCTGCAGTCATGATGTATATGGAATGAATAATGAAAACCTTGATGGTGCTGATTCCTTATCAAAATATTGTTATTTTGAAGGACCAACTAGCATCCCTTCATTGGTTCAGAGTGAGAATGAGCTTAACATGGCCTGTGAAATGCTTTCGGCATGGTTGAAGCAGGACAGGTTTGGTCTGGATGAAGATTTTGTTCAAGAAATTCTAGAACAGCATCCTGGAGTTGCTGCATGTTCAGAATATGAAAAAGTGAATGAAAGGAAGCAGAATTCAGGCTTGCAAACAGTTGGCAGTGGGTTTCTGCAGGTTGAACAGAAGGCCAGCAATGCCTCTGAAACGTCTAAGAGATCTCTGCTAAAATTGGGTGAGACTGAGTATACTTTAAAACGGGATCCCTGCCCTCCAGGCAAGCAACTCAACTCAAGACTCCCTTCATACTTGATGGGAGATGCTCTGCAGGTGCAACACAGTTCTCTTGTTTGGTATTAAATTTATATTCTGCATGCTTATATTTGTCAATATCTTTTTCAGGTTTTGGAGCTAGCCTGGCGTTTCTCAGAGGTTCTAGGGCTTGGGCAACCTTTCACTTTTCAGGAACTTGAATCTGAGCTTGTAGACCCTTGGTTAGATAGCTACCCTTTGGATTCACGACATGAATTTATTGAAGCAGGAGATAATGCTTCTTCCAGTTGGGAGAAGGTTCCTCAAGCTGGATCAGCTGGTATTGGCAAATGTACGGGTCTTCTCTTGGCTAGGATTCTTGGCTCTCTGTTGAAACTGCTCGTTACTGAGCTGTTGTCAAAAGCAGCAGTATATGTGCGCCCAAATCTTGATGCTGGAGAATCTAAATCTAAGAGAGGCAGGAAAAAAGATTTGGACTGGCTGACCGAGTTAAAGAAAACCAAACTTGATATGCTGCCCGTCAATGAGCTAACATGGCATGAAATTGCTCGTCGATACATTTTAGCTGTGTTGTCCATGGATGGAAATCTTGATTCTGCAGAGATTGCTAGCTGTGAAAGTGGAAAAGTATTCCATTGCTTACGAGGTGATGGTGGGGTTCTCTGTGGTTCTCTAACAGGCATATCTGCACTGGAGGGAGATGCTACGGTAGGCACTTTCACTTACTTTATATTGTTTGATAGTTATAACTTAATTTGTCAGAATTTTGGGGTCTTCTGCTAGTGCATTATTTCTCACCACTTCTTTATGTAACTACTTCAATGATCCTGACTAAACTTAAAAATCTATAATATGTTGCATGCTATTTGATGCTACTTAAAGAAGGAAAATGAGAATGAACTTAAGACGGTTGCGGTCATCGAGATCCTTGTTTTTTGGGTTGCATAATGGACTATATCAAACTAGCTGATCGAAGTAGATATAAGAAAATTTTATGATATGCTCAAAACTAAGAATTTAAGAGTACAAGTAGAGGTCTTCATTTTTTAAATGTAATGTAAACCCACCCCACCCCCCCTCCCCCCCCCCCCCCCCAACCCCCACCCCCCAAACATATCACACACAGAGACACAAAAGAAGAGAACTCAGCATCATGCTTGCGACATAAAGGGTGACTAATTATTTCGTGGTAATATGGAGCTTACCAAGTTTAGGTGAGATCACGATCTCCAAAGTATCACCTATGTCTGTAACAAAGTTTGGGATTTAGTTGCTTATGATGGTCAAATGTGACCATCCTGCAAATTTGCTGTATGCTGCAAATCTTCACATCCTCTATTTATTACTCCCTCCGACCCACTCACATTGTCATCCTTTCCTTATTTAGGTGTCACGCTCATATTGTCATCTTCCAAATAAGGAAAATTTTAACCCTTCAAAATCCTTTAAAAGTGATGGGACCTACCCACTTTCTATCTTTTTACCCTTATTCTTAATCTCCGTGCCGAATAGTAGCATGACAATTTCAGAGGGTTGGAGGGAGTAATTAAATGTAAATAGGTGATGGCTAATAATATCTTTATTGTATTTTATTGTGCAGGTTCTTGCAGATGCTATGAAGGAAACATTTGGTTCATTGAAAACTAAAAATGACATTATAAGTTTATGCCAGGGAGAATCTGATGCCAATGGTGCTCAAACGATTGAGGTGAATGATGGTGTTATCCCTGAGTGGGCTCAAGTGCTTGAGCCCGTGAGAAAATTACCCACAAATGTTGGAGCCCGAATCCGAAATTGTATTAATGAAGCTTTGACCAGAAATCCTCCAGAATGGGCTAAACAGGAATTGGAACATTGCATTAGCAAGGAAGTATACAAGGGAAATGCATCAGGACCAACCAAGGTGATGTCTTTATTATGGTTAAAAATGCTTTAGATGCTTTCACTTGAAAACTATATAAAGCAGGTCTTTTGAGCTGTATATATAGGAATAAGGTGAATTTATTATGTACTGTTGCTTGAATGCAGAGAGCTGTTATTTCAGTCCTTGCTAGAGTTACCAGTGAAAATCCACAGCAGAAGGTTGAGAAAAAAGAAAAGGTAAAGATTAAGACCAATATGGCTGATCTTATCACAAAACAATGCCGTATTGTGCTTCGACACGCTGCTGCTTCAGATGAAGATAAAGTCTTCTGCAATCTACTGGGAAGAATAATATTGAATCCCAATGATAATGATGATGAAGGGCTTCTAGGCTATCCTGCAATGGTATCTCGTCCATTAGACTTTAGAACTATTGATCTCAGATTGGCTGCTGGTGCTTATGGTGGATCTCATGAAGCATTTGTTGATGATGTGCGGGAGGTGTGTGATTCACTTTTGACCTTACTTTTTTCCTTTGTCCTGGTCCCTGTTTTTGTTACTGGGTTATGAAGAAGACAGTAAACCTAGGCTTCTTTAATTCCTACTATGTGCTTGCACTTATATGTTATCCAATTCCCGTTTCATTTCTTGCAAACCTTTCTTAAAATGGAAGACTAAAGATTCTCTTATGACTCATAACATACCTATATAGTCTTATCAGCATTCATTAATCTTTTTTCGTTCCTTTTATTGACAAAATATCTTCCCTGAAATCTTCGTCATGAAGCTAGACCTAATTGGCAAATGATGGGTAAGTTTTGGACCATTTTTTACCTGACTGATTTAGGACACGATAGGAAGTTCAGAGTTCATACCTATGTATTTTGATTCCTATCTGCTCTCAGTTTTGTGAATATCAAATGACAGGCTCTTAGTAACTTTTTGTTGGATATTCTTTGTTTTCTGTCAGTATCTAGATTCAAATAGTAATTTGCAATTTTCGAAAAGATTGACACATTTTCCTGCCATTGTCTTTTTCGGTATTTAGAAACTCAAATCATTTAAATAAGATGTAAGATCTCCCACCCTCTTTGATAACATGGCTGCCTTTGCTCCGGGCAGCAATTGTGGTGGGCAAATTTATATGATTAGGAGCTCTTTTGCCACTATAGGTTCTAAAATTGATGAGGGCCAGACTGGGTAGCTCATAATAGTTTGAAATTTTTTAAATAAATTCATCCAAGCAGATTATCTAGTTATAAGATTATGTTATGTTTGTCATACATACAGTCAAGAAGGTAAGCATTGGTTGTTTCTGATGGATCGGATTAGAATCTGGCCTCTAATAACACTATTCATTTGTTCATGCCTCAGAGCTTGAAATGTGTTATTTCTTCCTCCTGTTTCTCTATAGGTTTGGCGCAACATACATACTGCATATGGTGATCGATCTGATTTGATTGATGTGGCTCAGAACTTGTCCAAAAAGTTTGAAGATTTGTATGAAAAAGAGGTTGATCCACTATTCTCTGAGTGTGTGTGTTTCTTGATAAACTATTTCCAGTATTTGATATCTAGTACTACGCATGTCTGTGAATTTGGGTTGCTTGCGTTTGATAAGTCTCCCTTTGCTCTGGCCATTTATTGTGGTGGGCAAATTTATATGATAGCATGTCTGCCTTTGCTCTGGCCATTTACTGTGATTGGATTTGAGTTCTGCCAGAGTATGTTGTTCATTTCGGATCTCTTATCCTTCTTCCTGAACTTAATATGTTTGTATTATATATTACAGGTTCTGACCCTTCTTCAAAAAATGGCTGATATTTCCAATGTTAGAGATTCAACTGCGGATGCTCTGAAAGAGAGAGATGATTTGCTTGTTCAGGTGTGTAATAGTGCGCTCCCTAGAGCTCCTTGGGATGAAGGAATATGTAAAGTCTGTGGAATGGACAAAGATGATGACAATGTTCTCTTGTGCGATAAATGTGATTCCGAGTATCACAGATATTGCTTGGATCCTCCACTTCTAAGAATTCCAGAAGGAAACTGGTATTGCCCTTCCTGTGTTACTGGCCAGTCTCTTCCTTCCAGTACAGCCTATAGGTCAATCCCAAATCAACGCAGGAGAAAAAGAAATCAAGGAGAATTCTCAAGTAAATTTTTAGAAGAGCTGTCTCGTTTAGCCAAACTGATGGAGATGAAAGAACATTGGGAATTCACAGTTGAGGAGGTTTGTTATCAATATCAAACTGAGTTTCAACATTTTGCTGATCATATTTGTTCTCTCTTCATTTCCCCTTTTTCTTTAATGAACATTTTTGTCCTGTGATTATTCAGTACTTAGTAACATTTACAATCCTTTTACCCTTTCCTAATGAGTTGTTTTTTTTTTGGCAGAGATTATTCTTCTTGAAGTTCTTGTTCGACGAGGCACTAAATTCTGCTACTGTTCGGGAACATATGGACCAATGTGCCGCTCGAGCTGCTGATTTGCAGAATAAGCTGCGTTCTCTCACTTCTGAAGTGAAACTTCTCAAGGCTAAGGAAGATATGCTTGGTTTAAGTGCCGAGAAAACAAATTCTGGTGTATTTAATGTACGTGGAGATCTTAAATCAGATGCATCATCTTCCCAGCATGCTAGTGAAAATATTTCAAGAGGAAAATCATCTGAAAAGGTATGTAGTCTTTCACCCTTCTCTGGTTCCCTCACAAACCTAAGAGTAGCCCGTGTCTAAATGAACAATTTGATTGCTATAAACAGTTTAGTTTGCCTCCTTCATGGAGCAATAAAATCATTAGTTCTGATGACTTTTTGAATCAAACACAATGTCAGCAGCTTGTGGGGGACCAAAGTCAGCATGAGAAGATCTTTGTCAAAGCCCAACCTTCAAAAGGACCTAACTGGCAAACTGAGACACCCATTTTCAATCAGCAGCAGCAGCAAAGCGAACAAGGGCATACTGTTGTTCTGAATAATGTGCAGGGTTCTCTCTTCTCTACCATTCAGGTGCTGCCTGGTCAAAATATCTCCAGCTCCACATCCGACCGTGAGGCAGAGATTGTGCCATCTGGGGGGAATCAGTGTCCCAACCAAGCTGATATGCTGTCATCACAAGCCAACAGCCTGAAGGCCTGTACTGTTAAGAATGAAACTACTAATCTGCTGGATTCAATTGCTAACATAGAGCTGGAACTAGTCAAGGTATCTCTTCGGAGGGATTTCATGGGGAGAGATTCTAATGGCAGAGTCTACTGGGCCTTTTACTATCCTGGTGCGCGGCCATGGATAATAGCTTGCGGGGATACAGCAACCAAGGAGAGGTATCCTGGAGATTTTGTTAGCATAATTGATTCGGACAAGTGGATGTATTATGAATCTGATAGCGAAATTGAGAAATTAGTTGGATGGTTGAGAGAGAACAATGTCAGGGAGAAAGAACTATGGGAGTCCATTTCTCAGTTCCAAGCTAACAAACTGAAAGACTCGGAATATACTGAAGATCACATTCTAAACAAAAGAGAAATAAACAATGGTGGAAGAAGAACTTTATCTGCTGATTTTTTGGCTACACAGGCTATGAATGCACTGGAGAAAAAATTTGGTCCTTGCAAAACGACTGAGGCGACAGGTGTTCTTCAGAATCTCGTTGTGAGAGCAAGTCAAAGTGGCAGAATGTATAGATGTGAATGCCTAGAGCTGCTGTGGCCTTCTAAAGAATCATTGTGGCTCTTGTCATCAGAGTTTTTCTACCACTGAGGAACTAAGACAACATGCCAAAGAAAACTGCAAAGCAGCGGTATCTGGGACTAAGAGAAGCCAACCAGCTGAAGATGTGACTAAACGCAAGAAGGCAAGAAATGTGGCTTCTCAGGAGAAACGCCCTGCTAGTATTAGCATACCTCAAGTATCAACAAGTGAGAAACAAATTGATGGATCTACTTCTGTTGAATTCTATCATGCTGATTGCCCATTTAATTTTGAGGAGATCATGACAAGGTTCATCGTTCCTAGCTCAGTTAAGGATGGGGTGAATGAAATAGGACTTATTGGCAGCAACGGCGTCCCTTCATTTTTGCCAGGCCACTCCATTTATCTAAACGACTCTGCTTTAGCATTGGGCGTTGAAAGAACAAATGAGGCCAGTTCAAGGCCTGCAGATTTGAGAAGTAAACAGCATAATTCTGAACCCAGTGGTGTGATGAATGGCAGGGGCTTCAAAGACTCGATTAAGTCATCAAGGTCTGCAGAAAACAGCCTCTCTGATGAACTATCTATTGCGGGGAGGTTGAAATCCATATTGATGAGTGAGAGGGATCAAGCAACTCCCCCGACGGATAGAAGTTCAATAGTTGGGTTGTCGAAAAATACTATAATCCGTGAATCTTCATCAAGACCATTAGTAGGTCGAGCTTCTGAAATTTTGAGGTTTCTTAAGATTAATCTACTTGATATGGATGCTGCCTTGCCAGAAGATGCTTTTAGAAAATCAAGGTCAAGTCAAGATCGAAGATGTGCATGGCGTGCATTTGTTAAATCTGCAAAATCAATCTACGAGGTTAGCAACACCTTTCTATTGCTTGATGCCATACCAATGGTACCACACAAATTCTATTTTCTTGATTTTTTCTTTCTTGAAAGGATCTAGATGACTTAATTACATCCATGTTTTCTATGCTTTCAGATGGTTCAGGCTACAATCGTGTTTGAGGACACAATAAAAAGTGAGTACTTACGAAATGATTGGTGGTATTGGTCATCACCTTCAACTGCTGCTAGAATCACGACTCTCTCAGCTCTCGCTCTGCGCATATACTCTCTAGATGCAGCCATCTCTTATGAGGAGCCTCTCCCCAGTGCTGCGGTAGAAATTTCGGAGCCAAGCTGTGCAGTAGATGAGGAAATGCACCAAAGTCCAACTCTAATGAATCTTGCAAATCCTAGCAGCCCGACATTGCAGAAGACGCCCGAGCCAGATTCTTCTGAGAATCCAAGAACTAGGAGTAGAACTAGCAAGCGCAGGAGGGACCTGAATTGATGATATAGGGAAAGCAAACTTCTATTTATTTGCCAGTAATGTGGCAATAAATTCAACTTTCTATGGGAAAAAGGAAAAAAGAAAAAAAGTGAAGTTGAGCAGTGGTCCGATAAGTTTACGGCGTTACTTGTTGGGAATTCCTTGACGCCTTCCTGTGGATAAGATGGAGCTAGTTATGCTTTGACCCATTGTGTATCATTTTTCTGGTGTATGTGTACATCGATGGAGTTGCAGAGCTGAAAAAGACAACTTCAGTTTTCTTCCAAATAATTCAGTATACAGACAAGGGCACAGGAAACAGGTAGAAGTGTATATAACTGTCTTGTCAACTCATATCCTTTCAGCAATGATATTTCTTTGTAATTTTCAATGTCGTTGCTAATGTATGTGAAAGATCAAACAAATGTTGTATAATTCTACATGTGGATAGTTGTTTCAGAGAAATGTCAATTATGATTTATCCCATGGGATTGCAAGTTAAATTATGTTACTCTTCTTTACCTAAAAATAAAAATAAAAATAAAAAATTATGTTACTCTTCTTTCTTCAGATAATGAATACAGTACATTTTCTTTGTACACTACGTAAATAGTTACTCTCCAGCATACATGCATTATACTTGAATAATTCGTGAAATATTGGTGGAGCCTTGGAAACATATTATGGCATAGCACCTTCTGATCAATAACCAGACCTCACCTCGGTAAAAACTTATCCAAGTTCGTTGTGAACGAGCCAAGCTTGAAATCTGGTGGTAGTACTCAACTGGTTAGGTTATGAACAAGCTCGATAAGTGATTTAACTCTGGAAATATAATATAATTACTAACTAAATACAATTTGTTCATTAGAACAAATCGACCTTTGATTCATGTGTTATTTGTAATTTAATAATCTCGATAACAATTTTAAAGATATTAGTACAATACAAAAAATAAACACAAGTAATAGTTTTTCATTGACGAACAAAATAATGTTAAACAAAATGAAAGTGGTGTTCATGAAAGATGGCTAACATATCACTTCTCATAATTACTAGTTATATTTTTATTGAACTCTTAAATTAACTTTTTTGTTTTTATCCATTTTCAGAAAACAATACCTTAAATTTTTATATACTACTCCCTTCGTCGCATTAAACTTGTTCCATTTGGGATCGGCACGGTAATTTTTTAATTATTTTCTTAAAAGGAAATGGGACACTTAAAATGGCAAAATGAGACAAGTTGAACAGGACAGAAGGAGTACATATAATCATTAGTTAAAAAAACCATACTATTTAATATCTATAAACTAGGTTAAACTTAAGAAGCTCTTTTAAGCTAGATAAACTCGAATAAGCAGGTAATTCAAAGTCACTCGATATTAAACGAACTAGGCTTGAACGTTCACTCGATATTAAACGAACTAGGCTTGAACATTGCATATCAACTCGATTATTCCCCTACTAATGCAACTCAATATATTGGATTGGATTGGATTGTGTTGATAAACTCTGAATAAGCAGACCTTCATTTCTCTAAAACCATAGGCCTCATTAATTTAAAAATATATGCAGAAACAAAACAATGACAACACCATCGAAGAAGATAATCTCAGTAAGAGCAACATGTGATAACAAGGTAATGATGGTTTTCCATTTCCTACCCATTGATATCATATTGCACAATATTTTGATCTTGAATAGCATAAGATGATTCTGCGCGTCGATTAAGAAAACTGCACCTCAGGTAATATACTGAAAAATTACAAAATTATGCCTGTTGAAAATTATTCCATCTCTACTACAAGGAAAATAGTGAAATGTGGTTCAATTGGTTAATATACGCCGATTAACCCAACATTTTATTTATTCTGTTAGGCCTTCGACTTAGGGGCTAAGCCAGTCTCTACCTTCTTGATCTCAAAAATAAGCATTCTCCACATCTTGAGCACAAACATTTCAGCTTCGTCATCCAATATAGTTTGGAGCCTCTCAAGCATTTCACCTGCGTCGACATGCTCCTGAGTGCTAGACACGATATAGTCCACAAGCGTCACCTCTTCTTCACCTAGAAAATCTGTTATCTTCTTTGATACCCATGGTCTCATTCTCTCGTGCAACGCATTCTGTAAAGTGCAAAAGTAAGTTTATTACGCTCACAACCCTTCAATCATACAGCATTTCAGTAATAATAATTCAATCATTTCCTAAATCTATATATATGAACATATAAATTATGGTAATAATAATAGGATATGATGTACTCAAAGAGAATGATTCATGACATCAAAGAGGCACAAAGAGGTAGTAGTCACCTGCTCATAGATCGCCCAATTTATCTCATAAGAAAACAACTCATCTTTGGTCTTTGGAATAGTGTCAATCAACTGCTTAGCATCCAAAAGCTTCTGGTTTTCTGGGGTCTTTGTTTTATTTGATCTCTCTCTTTCAAAATTATCCCTTCTGCTCTCCTCACGGATGCTATTGTTGTCTTCATGTCTGTCACGGCCACGCTGGCCAGATCTCTCATGAGAATGTCTGCTTCTTTCTTTTTCTACCTCATGTATCTCTTCCTTAACAGTTGAAATACGCTTCACAAACTCTGCTGCTGCAGCCATATTGGCTGACGGGGCATCAGACATGGAAGCTTGAACAGCTTGCTGTTCCTCAGTTGAGTAATCAATTGGAACTAGAGGTCTCATCTTCTTTTCCTTGTGTGCATCCTCATCCTCATCCTCGTAAAATACAGAAGGTACAGAAGCTCGTTTCCCCAACCCTGAAAGCCCGAAGCCCAACTTTTTTGTTGGCACGTTGCTATTTTGCCCAACATCTGAAGCAGAATTAGATGAATCACTGGTGCCATTCTGCAGGATCCGTTCACCTGCCATTGGATAATGTACACATAAGTTCAAAGATAGAGAGAACAATATTGGAACATGGTCACAAGTTAAGCAGGAAGAAATACCTTCATACGTCCCAGGGCTGGGTTTGAGCTCCAAGGACTGATCAACCTTACCCTGGTTTTCAACATTGGTTTCATCTGGCCAAATAGCTTTCTCAGGTCCATTAGCTGGTGAAACAGTTTCAGCTTTCACAAACTCAAGCTGTTTCTTCTGTTCTTCTTCGGCTCTCATTTTAGCTTCATCAATCTCTTCCTCCTCTCTCAGTCGGTCGGCAAGGTCCTCTTCCTTTTCCCGTTGTCTTCTTTTCCTCTCCTCATCACTGATCTTGTATTTCCTCTTCTTTCCATACCCATCATCACCATCACGTTCTTGGTCCACAACTTCCCATTTCCTTTCATGAGCCCTCTCTTTCTCTCTTTCTCGCTCTCTCTTCCGCCAATGCTCCCTCTCTCTTTCCCTGGATTCCCACTCTTTTTCACGAGCTTTATACCTTCGTTCATCTTCCCGACTCCTATATTCTCTCTCCTTCTCCCTCTTAGCTCGTTCTTGCTCCCGTTCTCTCTCATATCTTTCAAGTTCCCTTTCCTTATCTCTTCTTTGATCACGGTCTCGGTCCCTGCTCCTATCATGCCTTCTACTCCTATCAGGAGAGCCTGTCCCAGCTCTATCAGGCTCACTGGAGGGTTTGCTCTCAGCATCCTCATTTTTGTCTTCTGTGTCTGTGCAATGAAGTTTAAGCATTTCATTGGTGTTCAGGACAAAATGTGGCATGGAAACAAAAAGTCAAGAGTTAGATGTTTAACAGAACCACGTACCATTCTTCATTCCATCATCTCCTGATTCCCTGTCCTTTGACATAAAAGGCTGCTCCGAGTTTGAGTTTCCAGGTCCATCAATAGCTATTTGCGGGGGTGGGGGTGGAGGAGGAAGAGGTTTGTTCTTCAGCCGTTCCTCTATCATACTTGTAAGCTTCTCAAGAGCATCACGGTCTGTATCCTTGTCTTCATCAGTTACAAGGCCAAAACTGGCAGCCTCAGGAGATTCCTTATTCATCTCGCTGTCATCCTTGTTCTGTTCATCTGATGAAGGCTTCGAAGATTCTTCAGACGACTTAACAGCTTTGTCAGTATCAGTGCTCGACTCTCTGGCTTCCTCTTTGTTGGAACCATCAGTTGCAGATTCTTTGGCCTTCGATTCTTCAATCTTTTTTTCTACATAACGCTCAAGATATTTCCGAGTAGTTTGATTAACATTTAACTGCAGATCCATCGAGTTCAGAATATATCAGCAGAAGAAGTACAAATATCCTTTTTAACTAACATAACTGGGATGAGAGAGGATAAATCCACATAAGGGCAACCAGTTTCGTATGCATGCTAAATGCATGAATTCTTGAACGCATAATATAGGTCCAATTTTATGGTCAAATATCAAGTTAAAGTCGTCAAATTTTGAACTCATAATGCATAAGACATTGTTCATCATCCACGAAAATGTTGAAGGCTAACACAGACAGTTGTGGAAAATATCAACAGAAAATATAGAGAAAGATATTTCTATAATAGAAGGCAATGCAATCATACCATCAACTCTTGTCCATCAACTCTTAGCTTATTCAGTAGTCGCAATGCACGCAGAACTCCTTCAGCAGACTCAAATTCACAAAATCCAAAACCTTTTAAAGTTCCGGCGGGGTCTTGAGGACGCTTCCAATTCTTTACAGGCCCACAAAGCTTCAGAAATTGTTAGAAGTTAGACTTGATTGATATGAAAATCAAGCTATCTTAAACATTAAAAACAATTGAACCCCAAACAAGGATGAGAATAAAAGAGAACAATAGTTCAAGATATTTCAAGGAATATCACACCTGCAAGAGAGACAACATGAAATCATTTTCCACAGTTGATGATATCTTCCCAACATAAACAGTCGTCTGTGGCTCCTCTGCTGATGAGATGCTTGGGGCAATGGGTGGTCTAACGACAGGAGGAACAATTGGACCACGAATTCCAACAATTGGAGGGCGTGCTAATGGTGGCATAATACCAACCAATGGTCGCAGAGGAAACGCTGGTCGGACCATTTGTGCATAAGGTGAAGTATAACGAGGAACCCCTGCATGAATAGGCCACAAAATCTAGGAAGATTGTCAACAGCATGCTAAAAAAATTACGTATCAACCTATTATAGCTGGAAACAAGCATAAAAAGATCCAACAAGATAAATCAACTGTTGTTACCAAAAGTATCAAAGCAATAAGAGATTGCAGCACAGGCATGACAACACTCACCAGCTGAACATATAACCTGAAGGAACATCAAGAAAATAACATTGGGATTCATGAAACAGTAAATGCGTGAACAGGGCATACCTTAAGCATCCACTTGCAAATAGAAGGCATGACAAAACTATCCAATTGGAGGCACCATAGGTGAAGATTTAATTTGAGAAGTAAGATGACTAAACCAAATTCTCACTCAGACCAACACATTTCAGAAATTAAAACTAAAATTTTAAGGTTTAGAATCTTAATTACGTGGTAAAAAATCACATAGGAAGATTGATTGGTTAGGAAGATTGTGATACCTTGAATGTGAGGCATAGCTGCACTCAACAGTTAGCATAGTCTGCTGTCGGCAATTCAAAAATTAATATCCCGCAAAAGGGCTAAACATTCTTATCTCTAAAATAACAGCCTACTGAGTAGACAGCAGAACCAGAACATTTTCAGATTGGAAGTGGCACATCACAATTTTGCGCCTGTAACATTAACTTTTAAAGATCCTATTTTTTTCTTTCGCTTGTTTCTAATGTATTTGACTCATAAATATTTTATGTAGATTCAATGCAATAAAAATCAAAGAAATCAAGCAAATAAAAAAATATGCGCATACCAACAAAAAGGAGTCGAAGTGTGAAGTATAACAGCTACTGAGTAAACAGCAGAACCGAACCGTTTTCAGATTGGAAGTGGTGAAATCACAATTTTCCGCTTGTAACATTAACTTTTGAAGATACTTTTTTTCTTTACTCTTTCTCTCATTTCTAATGAATTTGACTCATTAATTATAGATTCCATTAGATGAAATAAAAAATCAGAAATCAAGCAAATAAAAATATGAGCATACCAACAAAAAGGAGTTGAAGTGTGAAGGATCAGTCTCTAATGAAGCCTTCCAACCTTTCCCACCGTAATCAATCATGAGACACTGTAGAGAAAACATCCCGTCATCGATACCCCTAATCTGACTAACATGTGCCCCTCCCTATCCCTTATGTCTCACATGTCGTTTCTGTTAAACAAATTATAGAATACAGCCTAGTACGCATAAGGCATCAAAGCACATTTTTTGGACCATAAAATCATATCAATTGGGGAAAGATTTAAGTAAAGCTTAGAACTTCATAATGATCATAGTAGACGATTCAGCAAACAGCTCAATTTCGTTCAATTAATGGCATAACCTCCAAAGGCTAAAACCATTTAAGCAATGAGAAGTGCATCCAACGCGGAATTAAGACATTCACAACTCAAATATCCAGAACAGATAGCTCATCGGAAATAGAGAGAAAAACCCACCCGGAGGCATGGCACCTTGGTGAAGAGGCTGAGGCATACCAGGGTAGCCATTAGACATAGGCGGCCCGTATCTCATAGGCTGACCGGCCATGGCGTAAGGCTGCGCCATCACCGTATGCATCGACACCGCTGGGCCACCCCCAACCGCCGGAGCCGGTACCACTCCCGGAGGAGGGACACCAGGAGTCTGATAGGGGACATGTGAGAATTGAGGAGTAGCGACGCCGGAGGGCAAGGGAACCGGCGTCCCAGCAGGGCGGAAGGAAGGCTGGATCGCCGGCGGTGGTGGTGGTAAAATCGACGGCGGCGGAGGCCCGCTAGGGTTAGGGTTTGGGAATGGGGGAAGCGATGTGGGAGATGGATCGGGCTGTGCGGGTCGGGATTCGGATTCGGGTTTATCGGTAGCGGGATTGTGGTCGGCGGCGGCGGCGGCGGCGGCGGCGGTTGTTTCTGTCGCGGGCGTTGAATCCGCCATTAGCAGATGATGATAAAGTTATCGTTTTACCAGTTCCGGGGGTTTTCAGATAGTACTGAGATTTTGAGCCCTAATTTGGGTTTTTGTGGTGCGATAAAGATTGAATTTTTATTTAATGGGTGACGTGCAAGAGCCCTGATTGGGAGAGTAAAACGTCCCTATATTTGGTGCCCTAATGTTAATTAACTGATTGATTATTAATCTTCAATTTTTCGTTTCCTGCAAACACACGCACTTTTTTTTTTTTTTTTTTTTACAACATTGCAAAGAAATTTAAATACCGCGTGACGGAGGATTCGAACCCGTGACCTTTGGCCCGGGCATTAACCTCACTACCACTAGGCTAACACACACACCCAAATATTAACACGCACTTCTTCTTACTCTCGACAGAACAACTTACTGGAAGAAAAAAAATATATGTATATTCTCTTGTTCATAACTTCATTCATATTTATGCCCATTCTTAAACAAAATTAACTTTCAAGAGTGTACTCTCATGAATTTTTCATGGTAAAAGAAATAACCATCTAACTCAAAAGCAGATTTATATTTAAATCTTAATAAACGAGGATACAATTATTTTCTTAAGAAAAAAAAAGAAGAGGATACAGTTTTAAGGGAATCTACAAGAATTATTATTATGAGATTTTGCCTTCTTCATTTTATTGGCATTGCATGTACGATCAATTGTACCATCATAAACATATACTCGCACATGTCCATTCGTATGTCAGACGCGTGTAATTCACATGCTCATTTTAAAGGTCACTCATGAGTGCAATCAATACACATGTCTAACAAGGCATGTTTATACGGGTATTAAATGAGTTGGACGTAAGTGGATGGTCCTTTGGCAAAATGACATAAAAAAACTAAACAAATTTTAAGAATGAGAAAAAAGTTGTCGTCATCTCTAAATTTCCAACACGTCCTGTAACTGTTTAGAAGCTAATGTTTCTTGTGGAAATGACTATGAATTATGTATTCAGATAGTATTATTTATTTATCCACTCACACATACAGTTGTTCAAAATTGAGCCAACCTAAATTAACTGTTCCAAAATATCCGAAAAAAATAATATTGAATTTGATAGGACTAAAATAATAGAAGTTCAAAAAAAAAAAAAAAAACCCAAAAATCCTGCCCACTAAACTCATCGGAGTCCATCAAGCTTTTGGACCAAAAAGTCCAAAAATTGATGAGCCTAGATCTGCATCGCGCATCTCCAAAGGGACTTGAGACGCGGCGAAGAATGAGACGGCGGCGATGCGGTGGAGGTTGTCTCGAGACTGGTTCGAGTCGCGCGTGGCCTCCACGCGCCAGCAGCAAAATAAAAATAAAATAAAAAAATAAAAAGATTGCACGCGTCTGACGTTAAAAAATTAAAGCCAGCAACGACTAAAAAACGGCTATTTTGTATTTTTTATTTTATTTAATCTTATTTATCACCTATAAATACCACTATTTTCACCTCATTCTTCACACTTATCTCTTCAAATCATTCACTCATTTCTTCATTCTCAGCAAAAATGGATCCCAACAATCCCTTATCGTCGGCGCGGTATTTCGACGTGTCCGACGACGCTTATGCTTACATGGGGGCGGGGCTTGATTCAATCAACCTCAACACCCCGGCCTCCACCGAGTCCTACCCATCCTTCGCCGCCGACACTGATAGCCCTGCATCATGTTGTCGCCGCCGCCACAACCACAACCTTCTACCAAAGAAACAAAGACAAGGGCAAGGGCAAAGTCGTCGCCTCCTCTGCCGCCGAAGACGATGCCGGCGGAGACAAAACGAAGCATCACAACTACACCTATGAACAGGCCACCGCCATGGCACATATTAGGCTCGAGGAGACGTGCAACTCAATCGTCGGCGCCAACATGACAGGCAAAAAATACTGGGAAAAGTCATTGCTCGTTTCAACGCAATGTTCGGCATCGACCTCAACAACAAGCAGTGCAAGAGCTTCTTCGGGCACATCCAGACAATGGTGAAAAACTGGATGGTCGCTTTCGACAAAGCTACCAAGCGCAGGCCGAGCGGCGCCTCTGACGACATGGTGAAGGATGAGGCCTAAGAAATCTACAAGGTATCAACCGGCGGCCTTTATTTCAGGTATTTCAAGGCGTGGGAAATTCTGCTCGTCTGCCCAAAATTCCTCGCCCTGTTTTTCTCGACGTTCACTCGATGAAGAGGATGAAGACTTCGGCCTCGGGGGCCTACACATCTTCGGTGTTGGCGGAGGAGGCATCCACCGAAAGAGAAAGTGTGCCTACCCGATTACAGGGTCGAGATGCGGCAAGGGTGACTGCAAGGAGGGAGACCAAAGGAAAGAAAGCGGCAAGTGAGTCGTCGGGGGTCGACTCCATGTTCGATCAGGCAACCGCCCGACTCACCTCCCTCGTCGAGGTCAAGCAGTCGATAGCGGAGGCTATGCATGCAGCTGCTCGGACGAAACAATATTCCATTGACATGAAAATTATCCAAAAGGATACGAGTTACATGACGCTCGAGCAGCTCGAGCTTCACATGATGATGGTGTAGGAGGTGAAGGAATGTCGAGGATGTGCGTAAAAAAATTTTGTTTGTAATTTTTAATATTTTATTAATTAGTGTTTTGTTTTTTTTTTTAATGAATTTAATTTTCAAATTTTCATTAATTAATAAAAAATTTAAATTTTATAATATTAAAGTTAGAGACAACTTGGAGACAGTTGGAATGCAGAAATAATGTATGTAAGTACTGAAATTGAAGTTAGAGACGCCTTGGAGACACTGTCTCCAAGGGATGCGGATAGCCTAACAAGCCCGACCTATTCGTATAAATCATAAGTGTGCCTTCATCGTTTAAGGATGTAATAGATACATGTGTTGGGGCTCGTTGGGTAGTTAGACACGTACATTTATGTACAAAGTATGAATATATGCTTCATATCTATATATTGTATTTTGGTAATCAGTAGTAATTGATATCTTTCATATATTTTATATATTATTTTTTAACATTTCATATACCAATGAGATATATTAAAGATAATTGTTATGAAGTATTTATTGTCTTTGATTATTAGTTAATTATTGGTTTAATTTGATGTATTGTTTCCATTTTATTTTAATTGTCAACATAGTAGTTAGTTTTAAGCATTATTTTGTTTCTAGATCTCACATCCATTTGAAGGTGTTGGGATTTGGAATGATGGACATCTTTTCTCTCTCATAAGGAATTTCCTCTTTCTATTTTCAAGTAAATGCAATGGTGACTATAAACATCATTATTTTTTTAAATGTTTTATGGGTGGCAAAAAAGTTATCAACAAAATTCTACATTTAACTTTCAATATAATACTATTAGGCTATCCACAACCCTTAGAGTACCCTTAGGGTGCTCTAAGGGGTGCTCTAGCACTAGAGCACCCTTAGAGCACTCTACCCCTGCAACGCAAGGGTGCTCTAAGGGTGCTCTATCTTTAATATTAAAAAATTCCTCATTTTCATTTATTAAATTAATTCATCTATTTGTAAATAAATTAAAATATACTAATAAATAAATAATACGAATTTTCCATTAATATTTGAAAATTGGAAAATTACATGCCGTTGACAATAAAAAAAAAAACACTACATAATTAAAAAAAATAATACATAAAACTAAAAATTACTTAAAAAAACTACGCCCACCCCCGACGTGCCTTCACCTCCTCCACCATCTTCCGGTGAACTTCCTGCTGCTCCGGCGTCATATATCTCGTGTCCCTGGAGACAATATCCAGGTCCATCTGATCACGTCGCTGCTGAAGATACTCGGACTTGAGGCGTGCACTTTCCATCTTCGCCCGAGCTGATTCCCGCATCGCCACCGCGATCTCATGCTTGGCCTCGGCTAACTGGCTAAGTCGGGAGCTAACTCGATCCATGACGGAATCGTACTGGGACGACCCTTCGACCGGCTTCTTTCCTTTGCCCCTTTAAAGACTTTAAGTCTCAATTTTTATAGGGAAATATGTATCATGTTTTCGTTCTTATATAGTTTTTTTCTAGTAGATTTATTGATAATCACTTATGTTGTAGCATCTAAGTGGGTTTATTTACTCGTTTTGCAAAGCTTTTATGATAGTCCTAGTAATGAGTATCTGGTGTATGAGGGGGGGGGGGGAGAATACACCAGTAGCAATTTTCGTTTTGCTCAAAGTCTTTACACCGAGTTAGACTAATCAGGTCAGTTGGCTCGACAACTGGAAAAGACAGTTGCAGCGGCTCTACAACTGAGTTGCTAAGTTGGAGCTGATCACACAGTTGGCAGCACAGCTATCTCCTATGTCTGAAGGTCAGCTGTATGCACACCAGTAGCAATTTTCGTTTTGCGTTGCGGAAGATAGTGGAGTTTAGACTCGTTACAAAAACTGAAACCTTTGTGAAACCGGGAAGGTCAAGTTCCCAAATTAGTGCAGTTTGTAAATATGCAGTTTGTATGCAATATGCTGGATCAGTTGGTTAGGTAAATTGAATGTAAAATACTGAATGTAAAGTGCAGAAGGTAAAGTACACAGCTTTTTAACGTGGTTCAGAGATTGACCTCCTACGTCCACGACTTCCTTTTCGGGGAAGTAATCTACTAGATAAGCTTAAGCGTGCTTACCAAACGCCACACTTGGATTACGGGTTCCAAGCAAACCTAACCAGATCGATTACGGGTTCGAACAAGATCTTACAATACTTTTCCAGGCAAGTGCACAACCTGATCTTAGATTCCGGGTTCTAAGGGACCTAATCTTAGATTCTGGGTTCCAAGGGACCTGATCTTTGATTACGGGTTCAAAGGGACCTAGTGACTTTGATTCCGGGTTCAAAGTCGGACTTAAGAGTTGGGGGTTGGTGATTTTCCAACTGAGAAGCCTTCAACACTGAGGGAAGTACAGGCTTCGACCTAAGGCTACAGACTCGATCTCTTGGGAGAGAGTCTGGTCAGACACAATATAAGCAAGAACATAAACTTTAGACTCGATCAAAGAAAGGGCATTCAGAAAGGCTAGATGGAAGAACATGAGGAGGCTTGGACACTCCATTTCTACTGGACTTTAACTGAGGTCTTCTTGCTGAAGAGAGAGGTGGTCTGCTGTTGCGACTGCTCTCTTTATTTTATCTCTCTTTTTCTGTTCTTGTGTTTGTACTGAGCTTTGGTGTGGAGACCTCTATTTATAGAGGGAGATCTAACTAGCCATTGGAAAGAGTCGTTTGACCTATGCTAAAAGTATGACACTCCACCTTCTTTTCTAGAAACTCTCCTAAAATAGAAACTGCGAGTGTTGCTTTTGGCACGTCGTTGTTGTCGGTCCATTTATGGTAAGTTCTCCAACTAACTTGTGCTTTCGAGTATATTCAAATATGGACTGCAACTCTTCAGTCTTCAACGTTTTCTCTTCTCCGCTTTGTGACGTTTGACTTCAACACAAATTCTTTTCATGCTGGAACTATATGCCTTCAGCTGCGTGGGTCAGTTGAGGAGTTAACTGAGCTGTTTTCCAACTGAGTCTGTGCGTCAGTTGAGGTTGAGAGTCAACTAAGTTTTGGGTCTCAACTGACTTTGCGTCTCAATTGAGTTTAGGCCTCAACTGAGTTCTTCACGAACTTCGTTCTTCAGTCCGGCTGACTTCTTCTGCTTGAAACCTGTAAAGATAAAATCCCTACGCTCAAACAGTGAGCTCTAGCTTAGATCAGACTAAAGGCATTCATCTACTCGGTTAGGGTCAATTGGGGTTTTGGAATTGTTCGAAACCTTTTACTAATTTTCCCAATATTTTACCTAAATATAGTGATATGATTTGTCATGAATTCTCTAATTTTGGAATGGTGTCACATTATAGTGTAGTTTTGCATATGTATAGGTAAAACGAGGATTCTTATGCTAAAATGGATACTTAAAGAAGATCGGAATAGAAGAATCGGGACAAAGAAGTGAAGAAACCGGAGAAAAATGAAAAAAGTGCTAATCGGCAATCCAAAAGGAGCTAACCGATGGTCTAGTTCAGCTAACTGGCAACCTACCCCTGAACAACCGGCCAGCCCGCTGAAAACTCCTGTATTGGAGCATTGTCTTAATGTTGATCGGCCCCCTAACCAGTGGTTCACTTCCAGACCGCCGGTATAATGTCAAAAGAGAGGTTTAACTCTCAATTTTCCATAGGGTTTGATGATTATTACTTGATTTCTTGAGATCTATGCATTTCTATGTCCTATATGTGCTCTAGATGAATTGCATGTTAGGATTTCCCTCTTGACTTGAAGAATCTATGCTATTATCATGATATAAGTTTAGATCTAGTGTTTATGTGGCTGATTTGTGGATCATTATGTGTGTTTATGCTAGATCCTTAAGTGTTAGAAATTTTCTGCACAAATACCTTGTCATCTTCTTAGAAATGCAACTCTAGAAACCCAAGCCAATCGACAGTTCACCCCTAAACCACCGGTTGGACCGCCGGTTGGCCATTTTTGCCCCAAAATTTCCGATTCTGCCCTTTTCAGGTTTTTAACTTTGTAATCTCTTTTTTTGTACCCTATATAAATGGGTTTAGCCCAAAAAACAAAGTACATTCGCTCTTAGTTAGATTTCCTCTTCACAAAGTTTCCTTTTCAAGTAAAAGTTAGGGTTTATGTTTAGTATTTGAATTGAAGGTTATATTTGATTTCCATGGAATAATTAATTGAAAATTTTCCCATTTGGATTAATTAGTATCATTATTTATGGCTTTATTTCTCTTTTCTTTGATTATTTTCATTTCCATGTCTAGCTAATTTCTTTAGTTGATTTTGGGGATCTGTAGAGATTTAACGATGTGATGATCTTAATCTTCTAATTCTAATTACCTTCTCCCAAGTGATTGTGGTTTTGGCTCTTAATTTATGTGGAAATTATTATCATCTTTCTTGCATACCAAATGTTTGTAAAATCTCTTAATAGGTTTTTATGAGCATGAACTTCAAAATTGCACAACATGCTTGATTTTGAGACTTAGTAAGCGATGAATTCATGTGTGAAAGCCTTTAATCTTTTGAGCTTTTTGGAGTTGAACTATCGTCGAGTCTTAATCGAGAGAGTCATTAGAGTAATCTACTTTTACTAGCTTTCGAGAGAGGTTTAATGAATTGCTTTGTGATTCTTTTTCAATTAGGAGATTAAATATGGTTATATGAATTAGGAAGTTATTTCCATTGTCGTATAGAATCGAATCAAATCCCTAATTACAATACTTTCAAATCCTTGTCTCTTATTGTTTCTCTTATTGTTCATTTGATCGTATTTGTGTGCTTACTTGCAATTACTTGTCTTCTTAGCTTATTTCCTTTTTAGTATTTGTAAAACCAAAATCATGCTCCCTTTTTAAGCTTGAATAGTAGGAACATGTTTAAATTTGTTTTCACCTTACTTTCGATCAATAGTATTTGTGGATATGATACTCATTTGCTATTTGCTATAATTATCCGTTTAAAGTGCGGATATAATTGCTAAAATAAATAGTGATCATTTATATAAACTAAAAACATTATGTATAATTTATCTTAGCCATAATTTTAATTTATAGTACTACTATTTTCCAACTTATTAAAAAATTAACATAAGTATTCGAGTAAAACCTATATCGCATAAAATTAAGATAATAATCTTAGAGATTTTGAGAATCATATAGGAGCTGTGTGACTTGTGAGACACAAAATTGAGAGAATTAGTTGAGATTTGTGCATTGACAGTTAATTTGCAAAAATGATGCATAATGAGGGTTTTTTTTTTAATAAATTGCATAATGGGTTAATAATCATCATTATATTACTAAAAGGAAAACGATTCTTGTTTTGAAAAAATCCTACGTGGCACCCCTTATATTCCTCCATTCATATTTATCTAAATTCTCAAATTTTTGAATTTTTAAATGTAAAATAGTAGATTTTAAATATCTATACTAAAATCTTGTGTCCCACATCGGTTTCTCAATGAAACTTCACCTATTGAAAAGCCTATAAATATCTAGAATCAATGTGTATTTTCTCATATTTTGCTCCACCAGTTTTTTTTGGCCAATTAATTTATTTATCGGCCGAATAAATAACTATATTTTATAATTTAATTTAATTTAATGTTAATTTATTAATTAGCCGAATAGATAATTATTTTTTGTATGAGTTTTATCTAGCCAATTTATTTATTAATCGGCCGAATAAATAACTGTTATTTTTATAGTTTAATTTAATTTAATTTGGTCTATTTATTAATTGGCCGAATAGATAATTATTTTTATTAGGGAACAATTTCTTAGTTGGCAGAATAAATGGTTCCAAAATAGTTAAATGTAAAATAATAGATTTTAAATATCTATACTAAAATCTTGTATCCCACATCGGTTTCTCAATGAAACTTCACCTATTGAAAAGCCTATGAATACCTAAAATTAATGTGTATTTTCTCATCTTTAGCTCCACCAGTTTTATTTAGCCAATTTATTTATTAATCGGCCGAATAAATAACTATATTTTATAGTTTAATTTAATTTAATTTGGTCAATTTATTAATTGGCCGAATAGATAATTATTTTTTGTAGGAGTTTTATTTGGCCAATTTATTTATTAGTCAGCCGAATAAATAACTGTTATATTTTTATAGTTTAATTTAATTTAATTTGGTCATTGGTCGAATAGATAATTATTTTTATTAGGGAACCAATTTATTAGTTGACAAAATAAATAGTTCCAAAATAGTTTGGATAATTTATTAGTTGACCGAATTAAATTTGGAAATAGTAATTTCTAATTTGTCAATTAATTAGGTAGACGGGCCAATTTCCAACTGACAAGTACCTCAACTTGGGATCCCACGTGACACATTTTCATTCTCTATTCTTATTAATTTTAAATTCAATTTATTCATTTTTTTATGTATTTTCTAAAATCTAGAATCGTCATAAATTGTGCATTTATAAATCTAAATCATGGTCAACGGGTCAATTCTGACCCGGAACTGTGGCGGTAGACGAGCCAATTCCCAACCGACACTCGATTTTTTTTTTCATTTTATGCTTTTTTTCCCATGTATTTTCTAAAATCTATAATCGACATCCATGAAATAATTTTTACGTTATTTGTAGTTGGATTTTCAGCTTTGCATAATTTATAATTTTAATTAACGAATATTACTATACGATTAAGGACGATAACAAATAGTACAATCATTATTTTTATTAAATTTTTGGATCTATATAATTCTAAATAAATTTTATAAATTACGCACTTATAAATTAGAGTCGTGGTCAACGGGCCAGTTCCGACTCAGAATTGTGGTGGTAGACTAATATACGGATTTTTTTCAGAAAGGAATACAAATGACTAATTTTTTAATCGAATTTTAAACAAGTACGAGTATATAAATTTCAAACAAGTTTGAATAATACTAAATACACCATCTCAAATTGTTTGATTAATCGTCTCTGTTGGAAAACGTTGAATATGTAGAAAAATTGGCAGAAAAATTACTAACGATTTATATCGACGAGTCAATTCCGACCAATAATCGTGCGCGTAGATGGGCCAATTCAATATTTGCGGGACAACTTTTTTTTTAATATATTATATAATTTTGAACTCATAAAATTAAGAATATTTATTGTCAACTTTTATCTTATATCATTGACTAAGTAATTTTATGAATCAGAATCATTCCACATAAAGTTTTGTAAAAAGGAAAAACTACCAAGTACATAGTGAAACAATTCTTGAAGTTCTATTCTCAGTTAAAAAAGTTATTCTCTAAGCTAGTAAAAAAGAAAACGAATGTCATCATTTATTTTTCTATGAATATATTTGGAAGATGATTATTTATATAATACCACAATTTATAATTAAATTTGTATTTATTAAATATTGTGTGAATTTTTTTGGAATATAGTTATTTATATATTAAATATTAATTTCATGTAAAAAGAAAACAAATGTAATCATTAATTTTTTTTGTGAATATATTTGGAAGATGATTATTTATATAATTTAAAATCAGTATTGTAGTTAATAGGCCGGTTCCAGGTCGGAACCGTCGAGGTAGACGGGATGATTGTGAAGCGGTGGTTTAACTTATTTTTTTTCCTAATCTTGTGTTGAATTCATAATGTGGGGTATTTAGGGTCACTTTCATCTTACAAACAATCTTAAAATTTATAGTATTATTCGCTATCTATATATCTCTTCTCTCTCTCTCTCACTACCCGCTCCTTCCATTGCCTCTTTTTCTTCATAAAAAGCTAAAAAATTCAGCTTAAGAGTCGCTTTCCTTTGAGAGAGAAATATATTTTTGCCCACATCAGTTTTGTAGAAAAACAAAGCTTTAACAATTATCGAAAGTAATGACAACATATTAGTTATAATTTTTAACAAACATAACTATATGGCTTTGAGACGTAAACATGTGGTAAAATTACTTTTTAATTGAATTTGAAATGTGTTCAAGGAATATAAATTCTAAGCGAGTTTAGTAGATTGTATAATCGAATTATTTAACGCTAAAATAATTAACAAATATTTTTTTTTAATCTATCACATATTAGTACTATTTAATAATTTTATTAATATTTATAATTTCATGTCGATTTTCGACGGGTTATATGCAAGTTGAGATAGAATGGAAGTGCCCTAAAAAATGGGAAAGAAAGAACGTGAGTTGAGAGATTGCCAGAAATGAGGAGATAGAAAATCCTAAAATTATTTTTGGCTAATTTTTTTTCCCTCAGTGGGGGGAGTTTTTTTTTTCCTTTTTTTTTTCCCTTTTTATCTCTCTTCTGTTTTGTCTATTTTGATATAAAAATCGTAATTTATGGATTTCAAACAAATAAGTTATGATAGTTTAAATTTTAAAAATATATTTTTATGAAGTAATAATATAGTTAGAATTTTCTCTACAAGATAGAGAGATGTGGGACAAGTGGGTGGTATTTTTCTTTTCTTTATTGTTTTTGTTTGATTTTTTATTTATTTTATTGAGAAAAATGAGTCCAAAATGAGGTTACACGCCCTCGTTATATGAATTGAGATTTGATTAGGGATCTTAAACTTCAAGCAATGAGGTTACACGCCCTCATTGCATGAAACGTTGATTATTCTGGTTATGATGGTTTGTGCTATGAATTTTTATCTACCTTGGTTGTGAGTGGGGATAATAAGAAGATTACTATTAGAATGAAAAATAAGAAATATACTATAAGCTTAGCAAGAATGAAATATGTGTTTGGTTTTTCAACGACCGATGAACGAGTAAGACCTCGTGGGTATAATGCTAATGTAGATTGGGTTGATTTGACTAGGTTTGATTATTGGGATTCTTCGGGTATGTCGAATGGGTACATTACAGACCCGACATTTGGCCATTGTGCACAAATTTATTGCGTACAATGTTTCCGGGAAGGAACAGGCAAACAAAGTCAATTCAACTGAAGTGTATCTGTTGTCTAGTGCCAAAAAGGGCACAAAGGTTTGTGTTTCAAACTTCATTTGGACTGCTATGAATCAGATGCAGAATCGTCCTATTGCTCATGCTTCAATCTGTCCCATTATTACGGGTTTGGCTCATAATGTCGGAGTTCTCACTGACAAAAAAGGCGACATGATGGTTACGAGGAACTTGAGCTTATCTTATTGATCTTAGTGAGCTAAAAGGAGCTCAAATAATTTTTGATCGACACACTTTAGTTCATCCGGCAAAAAGACAGTGTGTGAGAAAGTTCATAAACTCCGAGATTGCTCTTGGGAAACATTCTCCCATAATTCCTAATCCTGAAGTCGGCCCATCCACTGTTGGCAGCTCCTAATGAAGATGAAGACGAAGATGGAAAAAAAGAAGGAGAGAGATAGGGAGAGGGAGAGAAAGAGCCATTGGCCCCTAAAGAACAACCTCCTGGTACAATGTAGGGACCTCCTGGTACAATGTAGGGAGATGGCTATCAGCGATTCCATAATGACATTCAGTCATTTTGAGATCATTTCGACTCTTCCTTTGCAACATTTAGGCAGGAGGTAACTCCAGATTTGACACGCAAGATCAACGAATTGCATTTTTTCAGTCTCAGTGGGATGCTTGGACTACCATCCACCCGCCACCACAACCACTGCCTCATTTTGATCAGCAATGACTTCTCACTGTTGTTGGGTATGTTATTATGTTTTTATCATAGTGTCCTTTTGCTCTCTTGTGCATGTATTTGTTACTCCCTTGCATTGGATTTTTGGTATTTGGTTGATTTTTCGTATTTGGTGTCTATAGGTGTTGTTGCAACTGAGAGCTCAGATGAAGAAGGAAAAAAGGTGCCAACAAAGTATAAAAATAGTGTAATATCAAATCAAAAATCCATTAACAATAATCCATATCCAAAATCCAAGGTAAGAAATCCAAAATCCATTACCAAAAATCCATATGCAAAATCCAAAGTAATAAGGAGTAGCAAAAATAGCCCCAACAATTCATACATAAAAGGACATCCAACAACAAAATATAGCATAATATCTAGTACATGACTCAAATAATGACTCTCCTCTAATCTTGAAGTTATCCAATTTGCTCGTTCACAATAGTCATCTTCAAAAACCATCATTTTTTGACTTGGTGTCAAGCAAGTCAAATGCCTTGAGGCTAACGTCTTCTAAGTTTGGGATCTCTTTGATAGCATTCCAAGTTGTATAAGATCTTTCTCTTTCTCTTTTCTCTAGTATGCTATCTCTTTTCTGTAAAAGGCTATGAACTCCATCCAAAGTATTTGTTAGTTTTTTAATCTCTTCCATGAGACCATTCTCAATAGAGCTAAAATTTGCTTCATACTGAGCTCTACCTCTTTTGGGCTGACCTTTTCTTTGAGTGGAGACCTCGGACACTTCAGAAAACACCGAAGGTGGTGTGGAACTAATAAATGGTGGCTCATTTTGAGATAGTCCTACAAACATCTCATTTTCACCATCATAATTCAAATATTCTATGCGTGCATCTTTCATCATCTTCTATTGTCCTTGCATTAGTAGCACTACCCAACCCAATTGAGCTTTTCCCCACAACAACACCATTTCTTATAGCAATTTCCAAATCCTCATAATCAGGACATTCCCCATAGCGTAAGTTCGCATCTTTCGAGTGAGCCTAGCACAATACATAAAGAAAAATTTATTAACTATATTCTCAAAATAAAATTATTCTATACTATTATTGCAATATTATGCTTAAGAAGCTTACTTCTAAGTACGCAACCCATACTTCATATGAAGCAGTGAACTTTTTAGTAGTTGGGTCATATCCAAAACCAGAGCTAAACCTCATAAGATTTGAATAAGATAACCAACGATGTTTAAACCATTTGAGGCGGCTTTGATAATTGCTATAGGTCTTATTACACCCAAATCTAACATTAAGAACATGAAGTCTTCTTTCTTCCACTATTTTTTTGCTAAAACTACCACTATCGTCACTTCATCCCCGACGCGTAGCATCAACCATAAGCTCTAACAACAAATCACTTAGTTCCTTAGATCATGCTTCATATGATGTCTTTCTTTTCGTATCTTGTTGTGAATCCCCCATGATAATATTACTATATTAATAGACACAAAATATATACACGTATATACACAAAATATATGTTAGTTGATGAAAAATTTGTGAACAAACAATTATATACAAAATCAGGTCATGCTGCAGCCCAGCGACCGCTTGCGTAGACTTGCAAAGGTGTCCAGCAGGCGCTAGGTCTCAGCCGGGGCTGAGGATAGAAGAACAATACGACAACCATCTATGTATGCTACCAATGCTGGAAGAATGGATAAACATCTAACAATGATACAACCATGGAGAAAAAAACAACAAAGTAACATATAAAATAGCTACTCTCATTCATACCCAAAACCCATCCAAAATAAAAAACAAAAAGAGCAGCAAGAATTATGACACAAATTGCTCCAAGCCTCCAATCAATCCATACGCAAAAGAGAAAATAAAGAGCAACAAAAGATTTATGATTTATACCTTTAGTATAAGAACAACTAAGGGAAAATGTTGATTGTGAATGAATTTTCCTCAGGTGGAAGGCGTGTTTGTTCAGAGCAAAATGAGCAAAAAATGGAAATACGTGAATCTGGGAAGGTTTATTAGAGTTCAACGATGTTTCATCTCCAGCGGTCGCTGGAACTCAGCCGAGGCTGAGATGCTGGAGCTCACCCAGCACTGGGTGCGCGCCAGCGACCGTTGGAGTACCGCCGACGCTGGGATGAAACAGTCTATCGAAATCTGGTAGGGATGAGGTTGGATTTCAACTTTGTATTTTTTGGTCGAAATCCAACAAATTCAATGGAATTATGAAATCCATAGACTTTTGAATACATCTAGAGTTTTTAGACTTTTAAAAGTTTGTGTTGAATATATTTGGATTTTTAAAGACTTTTAAAAGTCTGGATTAGGGGTGTGCATCGGCCGGTCGGTTTGGCCGACCGACCAAAATTATGAAAACCGATAATCGACCGACTAAAATTATTTTGGACCGAGGCCGAACCGAATATTTTTTTGAACTGAAATTGGGCTGAACCGAAATTAATCGGTCGGTTCGGCTGGTTAAATTTAAACCGAAAAAAAAAGTGTAAAGTCAGTGTACAATATATAGCTTTCAAGACAAGGTTTTTTTTTGTTAGAGAGATTAGAGTGAGCGACTGAAATGTACGTAGCCTCGTTTTTTTCTAATATATATTATATTAATAATAATATTAATATTTAATTATTTAATTCTTAAGTGATCGGTCGGTTCGGTCCCCGGCCGATCAAATTTATGCAAATCGGGAATCGGACCGAAAATCGAAATTTGTCAATTTTTAAAATTGAACCGAAAACCGATATGTATATAAACTAGGCTGAACCGGCCAAAACCTATCAGTTCGACCGATTTTTTCGGTTCGGTTTGGTCCGTGCACGCCCATAGTTTGGATTGAATACCCCCATACTTTTAAAGTCCAAAAAAATCCATCAAAATCCACAACCAATACACCCCCTAAGTAAAACAAAAATATAAAGTGCTTCCCGCCATTGCACGAGCCACAGTACTAGTCGAATAGAAATAGTAAAAACTGATTAGATTTCTCTCTCCAAATTTTTATTTTAATATATATAAATTTACTGATACTACGCAATTCGTGTGATAACTGCAGTTTGAGCTGTGAATTTGAATAAGAAAAAAAAAGTCATTATTTTCTTTGTGGATTTTAGATCTCTCCACATATATATATATATATATATATATATATATATATATATATATATTGAGTTGTAATTGATCGGTTAAGTGGAATTTTGGTTTGTTTTGATTTGGTACGAATAGGACAAATGGATTCGTTTATCCCAATTGTATAATATTTTGGAACGATTAGAACTAATTAAACTATTGTCCCAATTGTAACACAGTGCACTAAGTCATATTTGGAACAATTGACACTAAGGCCATGTTTGGTAGGTAGTATTAACACATACTATATTATTTATATAGGTTTATGCATTGTTTAGTAGGCAATATTATTAATACTAAAAGCCCTTGCTTATGGCAAAGCCCGGTGTTATAATACAAGCATCTCTACTTAAATAATACCACCCGACCCATGGTATTATTTATACTGATGGTCCCGAAACGAGTTACTGGTGTATGGGGGGGGGGGGGAATACACCAGTTAGGATTTTAAAACTTAACCCTTAAAAAATACTTCAACCGAGTAAAACGGACTCAGTTGGAATCTCACAGCTGAGTAAGCAACCTCAGCTGGAAGAGTGAGGCTGTGCGGAATGTGGTGGGAAATAAAACTCGTTATAGCAACTCATGCTTTTTAGTGCAGGGTTGGTCAAAAACCAAAACAGTTGAATATGCAAAGATGCAGTTTGTATGCTGGTTAGTTTGATCAGATAAGAATGCAAAAAGCAACTGAATAAAAATAAACACAGACACACAGGGATTTAACGTGGTTTGGAGATAACCCTCCTACGTCCACGGGGAGATGTGAATCCTCACACCTCAGTCCAAGTTCTTCTGGACAGTTCCACACAACTTACCCGGGCTGTGCAACCGTTGCAATAAGTTTACGGGTACTTATCAACCTTTACAGTTAAGTTTGCAGGTACTTAACAACCTATGTCAAGTTTGTGGGTACTTGACGACCTAGCTACTCAATTATAGGAAGAGTATAATCCTAATAGACACTTTTTAAGGTGTGTATGTGGGTGGATTTTCCAACTACAGCTCGATCACGAATGAGAGCTGGATCTATGGCTTGAACGAATAAACACTCAAACTAAGATTTAAGACATATTATAACTCTATGAACCCTCAGCTACTAATGTTCTATCACTCTTGAACTCTCAGCTGCTGATGCTCTTAGAATATGATTTTTGCAGATTTTTCTTGCGCTTGATTTTCTTGTGATTGCACTTCTCTATCTCTTGTCTCATATATCTCTCGAATGAGAGAATGCCTCTATTTATAGGAGGAGAGAATCAACTAGCCGTTGGAGGAGCTGTTGATCTCTGATCGTTGAAAGCGATGGCTTGTCTCTCATCTCTGCAGACTTTCCCGATATGGCATCTGTGTTCTTATGCTTTCCTTCTGAGACAGCCTTGTGTTGGGCCAGATGGGGTAATGACGGAACGGTCAAACCCTCATGTGACTTCCTTTTGAAATTCAAATCTTAAACCTTTCTGACAGTCAACCTCGATTAGTTGGTTGAAAATCTTGATCTTTATCTGAGTGGTCTTCAGCTGATGTTCTGACTGAACCGTTGAACTCTCAGCTGACTCTGAACTTCATGCTGTTGATCTTCTTGTTTGAGTTCTACAACTGAGGTTCTGAAACTGAACCCTCAGTTGTCTTCCTTGTATTTAGTCAGTTGAGTTGGAAACTTCAAATGACTTCCTTTTCATCTGATGTTCTCTTCCTCTCTACTGTTTCTCATCTGACGAATCCTCAGTTGGTCTTTACAACTGATGTTCTGAAGACTTCCCCCTCATTCCATCTGAACAAATGAACTCTCAGTTGTCTTTCATCATAACTGATGTTCTGTCTGAGTGATGGCTTGTTGTCATCTTCAGCTGGAGACCTGTAAAGATAAAATCTTAACTTTGCTCAAACAGCGAGCCTAAATTCTAACATTAGGTTCTGGCAACATCTACTCGGTTGGGGTCAGTCGGTTTTGGAATTCATCAAAACTCTTACTAATAAATTTCCCAACATATACCATCTACAACAGTAACTCGTACTAAACATCAAAAAGATAAAATTACCCTCTCATTCTTCATACCCTTCCCTTTCTTCTCTCTCGTTTTCCTCTCCTACCACTGTACCGCCGGCGCCGCTAACACTTTTACCTCCGCCGACTACCACTTCACCTCCGACTACTAATACATTGCTGACTACCAATCCACCATCGTCAGAGCAGAGAGAAAATTAAATTGAATTGAACACCACAGCTCAGCCCGTTTCCATCTCTCGACCTTTCTCTCTCTTCAAGGTCTCAGTCCCCGCCGCTTCCGTCTATTCAAAACGATCTTCGTAAAATCCGAGAACGAATCGAGTCTGTGAAGAACATGCAGAAAGTTACCGAAGCAATGAAGCTGGTGGCGGCGACAAAGGTGCGGCGAACTCAAGAAGAGGTCATCAACGGTCGCCCCTTCGCCGAATCCCTCGTGGAGATGCTCTACATCATCAACTGAGCACTGCCAACTTGAAGACGTCGAGGTTCCGCTAACCGTTGTCAGGCTCGTCAAGCGAGTCGGCCTCATCGTCGTCTCCGGCGACAGAGGCCTCTGCGGGGGTTTCAACAACTCCATTTTTAAGAAGGCCGAGCTGCGGATTTGTCGCCATAAGAGATCGTCGGCGCAGAGAGAGGAATTGGGCGGAGGCACAGTCGGTAGAGGCGAGCGTCGAACCGTCGAGCCTTTTCACTATTTTGTAAAATTAGAGATAAGGAGAGGGAGAGGGAGTCGGAGAGGATGAGAACACTAGAGAAATGGGACTTGGAGCTGCACAGCTTAGACATTTTCTCAAAGTCTAGAGAGAGAAGAGAATAGAAAAATGGAGATGGTGAAGAGATGGAGAAGAGGAAGAAGTTGGTGGCGGCAGTGAGAGAGAGGGAGAGGGAGGCGACTGTTTTTGGTGGAGTGAGATGGAAGAGGAGAGAGAGATATGAGTTTTATGTGTAATTCTTAAATTAGGGTAGGGATAAAATGGAAAAATATAAGTTAATATTGATTTTAATATAGTGTACCAAACAAGAAATTAATATTAACAAAATTCTTATATTTTCTACCAAACACTCAAATAGAATAATTTATTATATTTATCCATATTATTTATCTCAATATTATTTATCTCAATATTATTACTATATCCTACCAAACGTACCCTAATTCGATTATTCGTCCCAATTATATCACATCATAATTTGGAATAATTGGAACTACTTAGATAATTTATCTAAATTATACCATATTTGAGACTAATAAAATTAAAATTATCTAAATGTACCAATAATACTATAACTAGTATTCTCTCCCGTGCGATGCACGGATAAATATATTGTATTTAATATTGTAGAGTTGAAATTACTAAACTCCGAGGAGTTGGTACCAATTTTTGCCTAATTATTCTACATATAGTTCCTCAAAACACACATTTTCTAAACGGAATAAATATAATCCAAATTGATATTTCAGTGTAGATACACTTATAATCTCAACTTATAGAGCTATGTAATTAACCAAAATAAGTAAAGACAATTAAAACTAATTTATAAATAACAAACACACCGATACTAATAACTAATTAATTATGTACGGTTCGCTTTATAAACACACAAACATTTATTTTAATTAGTATTCACTGGTAATATTTCTCCTTACTATGTATATAGTGAAAATATCATTACTTTGCGGAACATGTTTATAAATCTAATTAATACTATTTTGATAGTGCATGTTAAAGCACTGACAATAGTTATCTTTAAAATTAATTTTAACTTTAGTTATGTTAAAATAATAAAAAGTGTGATAAAAAAATGTTCATTCAATAGATAAATTGGGTAGGTTCCATAAAAATATTTACACTTTCCTATATTTCTCCTATAATATACAATAGCCTATAATTATACCTCAATTAACAATCTATAATTACAAAATTTTCCACCGCAATTTGCAATCAATTTTGCAATTGATTTGAGATTGAAAACTCGCTTTTTAATATATAATAGATTCAATTATAAACTAATAGGAAATTAATAATTTGATTATAATTCAAAATTATATAAATAAAAGAGGAAAATCTATTTTTTTAACTCTCTATGATGTCAATTTGCTTGTTAAAGTAAATAAAAAATACAAATTAATTAAATAGACCAAATCATTTTTATCACCATCTATGATATGACAAATTTTATACATACAAAACTGTTATTCTATCCACTTCATACTTCATATTTCTGAAGTAAAGTAAATCATACTCCTCCACGAAGAGTGTAGTAATAATTCTATTTTGGTACATCCATAAAGAATGTGTGCCATTTTAGTACATAGCTCTACCATTCCAGTAGTAGTTTATACCTCACATATTCGAAATAATGGTCTCTTTCTCCACTCAAATGATATTTTCCTTAATTTTGTTAAAACTCATGCATTCCCAATAATAGCTCAGAATCCTGCACTAATTAAGTTACTCGGAATCCTTGGGTTGTCCTATTATAATTAGCTTGTTTTCAAATAAGTAAATAATTATTCCTTTAAAGGTTGTTGGAGATAATTATCACTTTAACCACTTTTTACTCTACACCAAAATATATATGCTCAAAAGGTTTGAGCCACTTATTGGAGATGAATGATGTATAGTAAAAAAAATGAAGCAAGAAGATTTTTGATGGTCCCGATACGAGTTCTGGTGTATGGGGGGGGGGGGGGAATACACCAGTTAAGAATTTTAAAAACAACCCCCAAAAATTATCACAACTGAGTAATACGACTCAGTTGGAATCACAACTGAGTAAGGATACTCAGCTGGAAGTGTAGTGCTGTGCGGAATGTGGTGGAAATAACAACTCGTAAAAACAACTCACGCTTTGATGCAAGGTCGGTCAATAACCAAGTCAGTTGAGAATGCAAAAAAGCAGTTTGAGTGTTGGTTAGTTGGATATGCAATAAATAACTGAACAGAAAACACAAACACACAAAGATTTACGTGGTTCGGAGAGAACTCCTACGTCCACGGGGAGTTGTGAGTCCACACAACTCAGTCCAATTTCTTTAGGACTTCAACCACAAAGCTTATGCGGGTTTTGCAACCGTTAAGATAAGTTTACGATACTTATCAGCCTTACAGATAAGTTTACGGGTACTTATCAACCTATCTACTCAATTACGGGAAGAGTAGGATCCTAACAACCTTTTTAGGGGTGTGTGTGAGGGTGGATTTTTCCAACTACTAGCTCGAACAAGAAGTGAGTTAGGATCTAAGTTTGAACAAATGGAGACTCAAACTAAGATCTAAAAACACCAAGACAGAATCTAACACTCTAGGAACTCTCAACTAGTGATGTTCTTAGAGATTGATTTCAGTTTAGCTCGTTTGCGATATGAACTCTCAACTGATGATGTTCGCTCGTCTATCTGCTCTTGCACTTGTCTGTCTTTTCTCGTTCTTCGTTAGTCTTGGTGAATGAATGAATGCCTCTATTTATAGGCGGAGAGAATCAACTAGCCGTTGGAAGAGCCGTCGATCTCTGTTCTTGTGAAAGCGATGGCTTGTCTCTCATCTCTGCAGACTTTCCGGATTTGGCAACTGTGAACTTCTGCTTTCCATCTGAGACAGCCTTGTGCTGGGCCAAATGAGGTAATGACAGAACGTCAAACCTTCACGTGACTTCCTTTTTGAAATTCAAATCTTCAACCTTTGACTTTCAACCTTGTTTAGTCGGTTGAGAAGTTTTGGTCTTCATCCGAGTGGTCTTCAGCTGATGTTCCATCTGATTGATATCTTCTGTCTGAGTAGGAACAGTTGGACCCTCAGCTGCCTTGAATTTCATGTTGTCGATCTTATCAGTTCGAGTCCTGCAACTGATGTTCTGTATCTTGAACGCTCAGTTGTCTTTCTTGTAACTGATGTTCTATCTCTTGAACGCTCAGTTGTCTTTCTTATCTGATGTTCTATCTCTTGAACGCTCAGTTATCTTTCTTACATCTTCCCACTTGAACGCTCAGTTGTATTTCTTACATCTGATGTTCTATCCGAGTGTAGTCATGATGCCATCTTCAGCTGGAGACCTGTAAAGATAAAATTCTCAACATTGCTCAAACAGCGAGCCTAAATACTAATATTAGGATCTGGCAACATCTACTCGGTTGGGGTTAGTTGATTTTGGAATTAATCAAAACTTTAATAAATTTCCCAACAATTTTCTTTTTATTTCTCTTAGTTTCCATCTTCTCTGTCACTATTTTAAAAGAAATAACAAATTAAAAGACATTTTTATAAGAGTTGGTAAATATGCGCAATCTAAATTTGAAATATTAAGCAAGTAGATACATGTGATTTTGAAACACAATTTTTATAATTCGTAATTCATCCAAAGAAATTTGAAAAAAGAAAACCACCTTTTATTCATATGTATAACAATAAAACTTTATTTTGCTTAGATTAGCTTGAAATATATCTGATCATAATTTTAAGGACGAATTATTCTTTCACAAACTTTATTTTAATTGTAATTTTAAATTCAAATTATCATTTGCCATATAAATTCTTTTTTTTTTGAAACCCCAGTCAACATCCTATTGTTGGATTTTTAACAATATAATAACAATATGAGTTTCATTTTTCATATTACATAAAACTTATCTTTGTTTTAGTATAAAACTTTTATTTTTTATTTTTAATAGAAAAAATTCTCTTTTATATACAATATATTTGTGGACTTATTAGTGTTTTTTTTCAGTATATTCATTAAAAATATTTTAATTTTGTTAAATTTGAAAAAGGTTAGTATAAGTTTTTCGACTTTTGTATATTACTTCATCTTGAACTAAATCCCTAGCTAGTACTGTATTTGCTCAAAAAAAAAAAAAATCCCTAGTACTGTACTTCCTCTATTGGTTAAAGGAAATTCGATTTTTTTATATTTCATTTCATTTGTTTTATGTTAAATTTTTTTGCTTTGAGTGTAAAGTTTTAAAAATATCATGAGGGTGTCTTTACTTTGATGGAAAAAATTAAAAACAAATATTTACACTATTTTTCCATTTTCTTCACACGTTTACTATGGTTGTTAATTTTCCAGGGCAGGATAGATAATCTTCTCGGGCAGCCTCTTTTCCATCATTTTTCACTCCAATTGTGGAAAACATTAACATAGAAAACGTGTGTGATAATATTTTTCAATGGACAATAGACATCTGATAAAAAGAAGGATGAAAATGATAATATTCTCATACTTTTTCTTTTTACTCATTTCCAAATGATAAATTTACAACCAAAGTAAATGCACACACTCTATTATACAATATGATTTTAAATTTTAATAAATTCTTTTATTTGTTTATAAATATGTAATTAACTTCTTTTCTTATTCCATGGTAGTATATGTTTTTTTTAGAACCATTCAGTTAAGTAAATGAAAGGTGGATTGTGGACACGCAACTTCGTAATGTTTTGCTTATAATATTGTGTCAGATTATATTAATTGTTTTATATATTAATTTTATGCACGAATTATTTTAACAAAATTTATCATTTCAACATGAATATTAGTAGATAATACTAATATAACGTTGGGAAAGTTAATTGTTTAGAATAAACAAAATAATATTCTTTTTCTGTTTAGCAAAACATCAATTAAATAATACTCTTTATGTTTTATTTTCTTTTTTGTGAAGGAGCACAAAATTTATGATTGATAAAGTATGGATATTTAGGATTTATTAATTTAATATATTATAATAATTTTAAATATTTGTTTTGAAATGATATGAGATGATAAGAAAGAAGTCGTTGGGGGACACACGTATCGTGGCGTTATAATTTGTGTGCTATTAATTGAAACAAATTTCA
The DNA here is from genome assembly GCA_029490685.1 of Schizonepeta tenuifolia. Lineage (NCBI taxonomy): Eukaryota > Viridiplantae > Streptophyta > Magnoliopsida > Lamiales > Lamiaceae > Schizonepeta > Schizonepeta tenuifolia. The sequence goes on along the minus strand of CM055955.1, from coordinate 16,157,403 downwards.
ATAATCAAACTTTAAATAACCGTATGATATTTTATGTTCACACTTATTAATAGAGTTCTTGTCCTTAAATTTATCTTTAATTATAAAATCACCATTAAAATTGATTTCAAATTAATTTAAAATTGATTGAGAATTGAAAACTCTCCTTTTAATATATAATAATAAATAATAGATTTTTGATACCGCCTTGGTTAAAAATATTTTTGTGCCAAATTGCTAATAGTGACTAAAATTTGTACAATTATTTGGAGAATCAAATATATATTGTGATTTTATCAAATCATTTTCAACGAGGTTCGCTTTTTGTGTGCCCCCGAGCCTCTCTCCTCTCCCTCTCCATCTCCCTCGCCATCTCCATTCCAAGAAGAAGAAAAAAGGAGGGAAACGGAACAGAGCAGCGGCAGACTTTCTCTCTACACTCACTGGACTTCTATTCCAGCCCTATAGCGAACTCTATACGTCCGTACATATGAATGACGGAGGGAGGAGAGAAAAAGCGGAAAACAGGTCTAGACCTTGACTTCGATCAGCTACTCTCTAGAGACAACGAACCGCCTCCTGAGTTAATGATTGTGGATGCGTCGGAGAAGTCGATGCCAACTGAGGACGTTGAGGTGGTGGACCCGCAGTTCGGAAATTACGTAAAGATCACTGATAAAGACCTCATTGATAAGATTTCGAGGTCGAGAAATTTCTTGCAGATCGGCACTTTGGCCGACGGCGGTACAAAATTGAGAGCTCGATTGAAGGCGATGGAAGCGGAATTGGCGCGAAGAAAACTTCTAAAGGTTGGAGATTTTGGAGTTTCTAGTGAGAAGTTGGTGATCCATTATCTTTCCCTCAGAATTTCGTGTGTGTATGTGAGAACTGAAACCATTCGTTATTGAGTTGGCTGATACGACATTGATGATATCATCTATTCCTGATCCTAATGATCGGAGCAGGGGGCTAGGCGCTAGGAGTTTGCCCTTATTTCTTCAATAGTATTAGTATATAGTAAGCAAGAAATAATAAAAAAGAAGAAAATGATCTGTGCTTGAACGCCTATCTAATAATGTTTGCAGTTCGAATAACAAGAGTTATTCCGGTACATCACCGGAAATTCTGGTGTTCTGAAATGCCACTAAAATCACGATTGAATCTAGTTTAATGCAGTTAAAATATCATGTTCGAATATCAGTAACTATATTTCTATGAGTGGGAACACTGATCATTTTCTCTGTGATGATATTCCTGTTCAGGACGACAAAAAATGCAAGAAGGTGACCACTTTAGGTGATGAGTCTACTTGTAACGGTGAGGTTGCATGATTTTCTACCAGTAGATCTTGTTATTATTGCTTATGGCTTTGATTTTGAATTTTTTTCCCCTTTCTATTTCCCTCCTGCAGATCTTGTTTCCTGTTTGTATTTTCGTATGTGCGCAACTCTTATGCCTACTGCTCTTACGGGTTACTGTTAGCAATAATACAATGATCTTTCACATCTAGATAGTTTATAAATGTTAGCTAAATGCATATGTGGTTCATACTACAGCAGAGATGATGAATAGATTGATGTGTTGCCATTATACCTTGATACAAAACTCTGTTTGAATTTTTATTTTCATTTTAACATTTCCCGGTAAAACGCTTAAGAAGATAGAAAATGTGTTTGAATGTTTTGTAACTTGCATGTTAATTTGACACTTTATGTTGGAAAATAATATGTTATATATACTTGTTTCCAAATGAAAAAAATAGAGTGTTACAAAATTGAGCTTCAATTTCTAAAAATGGAGCTGCAGTATGAAGAGTAAGATTTGGTTTCAGAATTAGAGTAAATGGTTTTATACATTTTCTGAAATCAAAATGAATTTTTATTTGTATCTTTTGGAACTCAAAGCACAAGCTAAAGATAGCATCAGCATTAAAGTATCTTATTTCTTTAATCTAATCTTAAGAGCAAAAGTTAAAGTCTCTTGTATTTTGTAGGTCCCATCTATGACTTGTCACAACCTCGCGCTCCACCATCTAAACCTGTTTCAGAATTTAGTTTGCGGTTTTGCACCATGATGGATAAAGTATGCGTTTGTCATGAATTATTTACTTGATAGTCCTGATTCCTCAAAGAGAAACCTGGTAGCGGTTCCCCTTAAGCTGTTCCTTTTTCTTCTCAATCAGAATGCAACCGGGAGTTTCAGAGAAGAATTATCTACTTTGAATCGATTTGATCACGTGAAAACCAGAGACCACAATCCATTTTCAGCTCAGATAACACATAAGAAAGGTTTATCTTCAAGACAAGCACCTTTTAAATCTCCGAATCTTTTTCCAGTGAATGTTGATAACCAGCAGCAAACCAATTGTGAGCAAAGGGGAAGCCATGATTTTAATCCTTCATCTCATTGGTCTGACAGAGATGCTTCTTGCTGTTCATCAAAAAAGTAAGTCTTGTTTCTGCTGAATATTTAGCAGAAAAAATTCAGATTCTTTGTGATTAAGTGAAGTAGTAGTTTTCTTCTTTATTTTACTGTAGCCGTTATAACCAATTTTCCGATTCATAGTGCTCACTGCATCTATTGTCTCTATATTTGAAAGTCATGTGAGCCTGTAATCTCTTGCTCTATTGTTTTGGATTAAAGGAAATGCCTGTTCATATGGGTCCTGGTAATGGTTCCAAGTCATCATAACCTTTTAGTCTGCCACCGTCCCTCCACATCTACCCATCACAAAACGCCAGCATTTTCTAGTTGTAAATGTTAATCTGAACCAATATTTTTTAATAGAGAGATATGCTCACTAGCTGACTACCATGTGTCCCTATTCCAATCTACTGCTAGTTTTCTGCTACTCTATTGTTTTGCTCCTGCAGTTTTTCTCACTCTCATTACACAAATGCAAGCATATTTTTATACACGCACATAAACCTCACGCTAACAGCAGGTTCTGGGTTTGGGTTGTTTGTTGAAAACATGGAAGGGTAGATGGAAAATAAAAAGAGAGAGGTCTCATTTGTTTGGTTTAGCTGTTGAACAAAGAGTTTGTTGTCTCATATAGAATTTGGGCGTGGGTTTCAGTATAAAGATATTAATTCATTGGTGTTAGTTTTGCAGAGGAAATTTCCTATCTATATTGGCTTATTTCTTTCTGCTGTGTCTCTAAGCCCAAAATCTGATATTTGATTCTGTTTCAACGACTCTTTAGAATCTAAAAGAACTGAACATTTTTAACGAAAAAAGCAACACATCGTACATGATGGTGTATATTCTTGACCTATGTTATTGCTGTTTTTAGGGAAAGTGGTGCTCATAGTCATAGTCTACGTCCACTTAATTCCAGAAGGAACACCGTAAGTTCACTCAGTTCTGAGATAAAGTTTCAATATAATCCCCTCCCTAATCGTTCCTTTTTTCTACAGTATCTGCTAACTATACTTTATCTGCAAGCTTTATTGGGCGCACCTCCCCCCCCCCCCCCTCTTTTTTGCTGAAATTTGGTTTTATGTTTTGAGGAAAAAATTTGGTGTTATTTGAACATTTGAGATGATACTTTTATCTGATCGATGATAAAGTTCAGTAAATAGAACTAAAATGCTTATCTAAAAATGGGGACATAATAATTAAACTCTTGGGATGCTTGGAACTAACGCGCTAGTCAAGTTTTCCTTGATAAGGAGTTTCTTATTCAAGAAAATTGCTGCTAAAATACGCTCATAAATTGACGAGTATGTCCGAGACTCCGAATCATATCTATCTAAATACTGTAAAGCCGATAGAGTCGTGCTATTCTCTTGTATCTTTTCTGTTATTTGTCAATTAACTGCCCAGTTCTTAGCATTGCCGACCTCATTTGTATATATTTGTGCCATTCCATGGTGGTTCCTCATCTTGTTCCATCCTGTTCTATGCGCATAATTTTTGTGTAGAAAGGTACAATGTTGTATATTATGTTGTTCACCTTGTATAGTCAAATCAACTCACGAAGCTGACATAAAATTTCAGCGAAAAACTGTTGTTCTAGTAGATGAGGAAGAAGAGGAACTTGAGGTCGATGTAGTAGATGAAACAGACCTAGCGGGTCAAAGGTATACTAAAGATCCTCTACAATCTAGCAAGTTTGCAACCTTGCTGTCTACTTTCATGAATAAAGTTTGTGACATGATTTGTGTGGATGAGATCACCATTTACTTATCCCTTTCTCTTTACTTGTATCAGTAGTACAGGTACCCGGATATACTACCCCTCAAGGTACTATCTTACTGCAATATGTATCAAGGAGTGTTGGATTCTTCTTTGATAAAGTTTCTTCTTAATGCATCCTAAATTACTGTTTCTTAATAGGGATGATCCTAAATCCGTCCAAATTTGTTACTCGGACATGAAATGCCTGTATCCTGAGTCTTATTTGTCATCACCAATCATGAACTTTTACATTCGGTAAGCTCAATAAGTGGTAGTTAGTTATTCTACTTCTCTTCATCAATATCTTTGTGACCACTGACCATACATTAAGACGATATTGAATATTGTTCCTGTTAATGATTCCTTTTGTCCTAGCTCATAGAGAAGACCTTCTGTTTCTTCTCCTCTTTCTGCTCTGTTCAATTGATAGTACTCTTAAGTTGAGCTTTCTGAGCAGATGTTAGCATGTTATCCATCTACAAACTCCTTTGTTATTGTACAATCTATTTTATGTGCTGCAAGAAACTTCGTAATTTACTTTGCATAAGACGAAACTTGAGCTCATAGTTTTTAAGTTTATTTGTTGACTCGTGGACAAGCTTGGTTAACACAATTGATCTGGATATAAGACTAACTGTCCTGCCATTTTAAACTAAGACTATTAGCAATCAAAGCAATGCTGATAGTTAAGTTACCATTTTGGGTGATAAAAACTAGTAGTCTAAATTGTCTCATATTCAGTTGCTGGAGTACTTGCTTTGTTCACTTAACCTATATCATCTCTTCGCTGGCCTCACTTATCTATTAGACTATTGACTTAATACTATTTCGCCACAGTGAGCAATCCTAGCTCTAGTAGGTACTCATCTTGTGGGCTAATTAATTAAGGATTCCTGTAGAGGAATTAAGAGAGCTAGTTCATTACTAATGATACTGCAATTGTATGCTATCTGTTTAAGTAGAAACTGCAGGTTAGGGGAGTGCTATAAACTTGTAATGAGATAATTCACTAACTGATATACTTTGTTTAGATATTTGCAGAAGCCAACATCTCCAAGTGCCAGAACAGAACGTGATTTTCTTATCTTTAATACTTATTTCTATGAGAAGTTGAAACAGGATGTTCTGACCAAGGTAGCTTCTGAAACTCTTGGAGCACCAATCTCTTTGGACAATCAATTTGATTCTATTACAGCCATAGAATCTTCTCATATTCATGGCACAAGAATGACGTCAATGCCATTTACAATGGATTGTTCATCTGGTGCATGGAGAAGATTTCTTTTTATGAGAATTTGATGTTTTCGTCTGCATCTTGCAAACAACAGTGAGAACCTCAAAATTTCCTGATTGTACTGAATTTTTCGTTGACTGACTAATGAGTGTAAATCAAAGATCTCATGGTCAAAATCCTATAAGATTTAATACAGTTTTCAAAAATGTCAGTCCACTCCATTTGGTGGAAACTAGCCCTATTAATTGCATGTTTTTAGGCTGCTTGTTCAATAAAATCATGCAGAAATTGTGAACAATTTCTGTTCTTCAAAATTATAACATCAGTTGCAATATTGGAGTCATTGCTTTATGAAAGCTAATTTTTCCTGAAGTGTTACACTTAGTATTTAGTTCACTGATGCAGATCGAGACTGAAAGAGAAGCTTTATTTGTTAAGTTCAGAAGGTGGTGGAAAGGTGTGAATGTATTCGAGAAAGCATACATCTTCCTACCAATCCATGAAAAGTAAGCAGTAAGATCAGTTATGATTTCACGCCATCATTGAAGTGTTTTCTTGTTCTATGCCTGTTGATCATTGACAAATGCGCTATTATGTATCGTGCCATGACTTCTGCATATGTGCCTAACATACCACCATTATGGCAGTGATTGCCCTAATAACACACATCTAGGTCGGTCTCAAGATTGCGTACATTATGTGTAGGTCTTGTCTTCCCCTTTTGAAGAGAGCCGCATTTCTAATCAGGAGCAAAGCAAATCATCTTGTGGGAAGGAAATATCATTACTTAAGTTAAACAGACATGTAGAAAGAAGATATGAATTTCTACTGAAATAATGGAATCAGCCTTCTGATTTTCTCCATTCAGGACTCCCAAGCTTTAGGACAGGTTGAATGATACTGATGCTACCCCCAGAACTTTTGAGCCATATAAGTATTTGCATTTCATTCATAAACCTCAACGTGTTTCCGTTCTGGTTCTATGCATCACATTTGGTGTGAGCTTGCATTTTGTGTCAAGTGTTCGCTGAAACTTATCATATATTTTTCTCTAATCTCTGTTTGTATTGCCTATAGGCTGCCGGAATGACCATATTTTGCATTATCTCATTTCTGGCAGTCAACACTGGAGCTTGGTTATTATATGCATGCCAAATAAAGAAGATGATTCAGGGCCGATTATACTTCATTTGGATTCTTTCGGACTTCATATCAGCAAGTCAATTTTCAGTAATGTGAAGAGGTCAGTAAATTTGTTCTTTGTTATGTTGTCAGACAAACGCTAGCGTACTGGTCATTACTGGTTTCAGATCATATCAAAATGATAATTTGCTGAAAGACGACCAGCAAAGTGTGTGCAGTAGATAGCTTATGATGTGTTATGGGAAATTTATATTGGAAACCAACTCTGGTATCTTACTGGGAGAAAAATAGATAATTAAACATGTTTGACTTTCTTCAAGTACGTGCATAATTTTCTATTTGTTTTAAAAAAAATAATAATATTAAACTTGTTTCTGGTGGAGTTTGCCGTTAATGAGTAGGTGTAATACTTCCATTATCACCTGTGCTGCTGCTTCTTCACTCTCCCTCCCTGCTGGGAATTCATATAATTGATGTGCTTTGTATGATCAAATACATTATTAGATGACAATGAATATTCATTTGCTTTTCATACAATTTGTGCCTTCAATATGTGGGTGCACAATAATTTATCCATTAATTGATAGAACTTTCTGAATATGGCTGATCATTTTGAATCTGATAAATTTGATGGCAACTTCTACGAAGTATAAATTGTTAGTTTGTTGAAAGGGGAGAAAGTATATGGTTAAGTGCAATCTGATGAAGCAGTTGAAGTGTAGTCCTTTAGTCATTTGGATCCAAGTTTGACCGCTTTTTAATACCACTTATTGGAGCCCAACTTCTTCTTCTGAAATAGTTTCTACTTGTCTATGCACATGTGAGTTGCATGCTCTATTCTGATGGTGAACGAAACTTGCATTTGCTCGTATGTCAGTTTTTACTTTATACCTCCTGATTGTTTGCTTGCATCTTTCCGTACCCATCAACAAAGAAACTAATGTGTATTTATAACTCAACTATCTTCGCCATTCTTTCATGTGGCTTTTTTGACCTCATTCAGTTCTCTCTATGTACTGTTTGTATTTTATTTCCTTAAATTGAGCATATTTTACTTTCATCAGATAAAAGTTGAATTTTCAGCATTTGCATCAGTGCATGAGTTTTGCGAAAGCAGTACTGTTTATTGGGAGTTGGCTATCTTCATAATACTAGAGAAAAACTAGAGATAGTCAGGTGCAATAACTTACCAACGTCTGCCTGCATTTGATATCATAAAATGCCACTTTGATCATGTTGGTTAGTTGGCTTGCTGTATGTTACTTGACCTTTTGCCCGAAGTTATCAAAATCATGTCATTTAATTGATTGCACTTGCAAAATATTATCGGCTTTCAAATATTACCATGACTTGTTACTTGGCAGCTTTCTAATAGAAGAATGGAAGTTTCTAAGACAAGAAGAAGTGCTGCCTGAACTGCCCATGGCAGAGAATATCTGGAAACGGTTATCTCGAAGAATCAATGAGAAAGTAATTGAGGTATAGTTCTTCCTTATAAGGAAATTCTGTATATGTCTTTTCTGGGGAATTGTTTCCCATTGCCTATTTTTATTCCTGCACTGCTGAGGATACACGGTGCGCGCGCGGGGGGTGGGGGGGGGGGGTTCATTTTGACTACCTTTGCCTCTTTAGTTATTGATCTATCAAGTGTTCTGTGGATCATTAAGAAATCCATATTGATATAAATGTAACCTAAATTTACTATTGACATTCAGAGGTTTCTACTCTAATGTTATGCCCTCATAATTGATCGACTAACCAATAGAGAAGCTGAACACTTGAACACTATTGATGCCAAATGTATGGGTGGCTGCAAAATAACAAAATTCTAAATGAAAGGATGTAGCCTGCCAATTAGCAGCCTGGGCCTCGAGTTTAGAGATCTTAGAATTTTGGGTACAAAAGTAGCAGGGCAAGTAGCTTTACTATAAATTCACTAGGGTATCTTGGAATTGTGGGTCCATAAGATCCAAGTTTTCAATTCTTTTTCTGTTATGAATGACGCCTCAAGCTCTATCGGCATATAGCTTCCACTTGGCAAGAAATCACCACAACTAGGATCTCTGCTATCAGAAAATGGACTTAGTACTGCAAAGATCAATCTTTCCAAGAAATTGTCAGAGCCTATTGCTAAAGCTACATTGTAAATTCTCTCTTCGGTCAAATGTTTCTGCTTTTCTCTTCTGTAGGCTGATTGCCACAAAATAATTTCTTCATCTGAACATATGACTCACTGTTTGTTCATGCACGCATCAGTTTCTTTGTTCTCGTTGCTGAAACAACTGTTAAGCTATAGATGTTGAGAAGTGAGTAAAATGTAGCTTAGTCTGCTGAAACGTATGGATGCAATTTTCTAGCAGGAAGATATCGGGCACTGGTCTATTTACTATCCATATCAGTATGTCTTACTAGGCCTGTTTACAACTAACACATTGCCATTTGTCTTTCATGGAATAGGTGCCGCAACAAGAAAATGGATACGACTGCGGTCTTTTTGTTCTCTTTTTTATGGAGCGTTTCATTGACGAAGCTCCTGAACGACTGAAGAATCGAGACTTAGAGATGGTACTTCTTTCCATTCTATGTGTTGCATGCAGAATCCATGTATTCTACTTTTACTTTCGAGTTCATTACTCTCATACTAAGTATTGTTCACTACCAGTTTGGAAAGCACTGGTTCAAACCTGAGGAAGCTTCCAGTTTGAGAACAAAACTTCGCAATTTGTTAAAAGACGAGTTTCAAAATGCAAAAGAAAATGCATGTAAATTGGACTCCTAATTGCTGCTGTGTACAATTGAAGGATTGCAGTGAATATCGTCGTGCTGGTGAAGCCACATTCGACGGAATAGATTTTGAAATGACCTTCTGTACAGTATTTTTACAGAGCCCATAACTCTGAAGTGAACTCTGTCTAACTTACATTTTAGATCTCGTTAGCGTTAAGCGTTAACACAATATGGAGTTAATTTCTTATGGTAACTACACTAAAGATCGGCAGTTATCAATTTTCGGGAATCTGCTTCACTAGAAGAGGAAGTTTAGAGATTATGAAATTGTTATCTAATTAACCATCAGTGTTATTGACGTTGGGATATCTTCTGATATAGCCTCTTTTGATGAAATGTACAAATAACAATGGTGATATGAAATCATGAGAGTTATCTGCGCTTTATGTTTAAGTGTGATTTTTTTTTTTTATATGCATTTCTTTTATCAATTGATTACTTCAATATGTTTCAGTGATAGTTCGGCTATAAGAACATGCGATACACGTTTTTCTAGACATTTTAAAGGTGTATTATCACGTAAAGTAGTAATACATTGTAATGAAACATTCAAACATACAAGTCTAGATGTCAAGCAATAAGACTCTTTCTAAGCAATTGATGGTTAAGAATTAGGATATAAATATACGTGGATTGATTGCCTAATGCATTGAGTTATATGTTTATTTTACAATAAAATGCTTATTTGGTTCAAGGAATAGAAAGTGAATGGAATGAAGTAGAAGGGGAGCAATGATAATAATAAGTTAATAACTGTTACTTTTATTGTACATTTGATTCAATAATAAAAATGATCACTTGTAAGAGATTTTTTTTTCCGGAGAGGAAAAGATTATATTACTGCTCTTTTTTAAACGGTAACATTTTGGAATTTGGTTTACCCTCAGTAAAGGTAGCGGTGATTAATTGAATCCATTTATATGCCCCAAAATGTCCAACCAAACATGGGGTTAGTCAAGACAACAATCACTGCCCTAATTTGTGAGTACATTCTTGTGTTATTTTAATGGACAATCTATACTAATATAAAATGAATCTTGTTTTACAAAATATGTTTTGCCTATGATATCCTTACTATATATTTAATTTAAGGATAATCATATAATATAGTATATAAAGAATTAAGATAATTTATTAAGATTTAAATTTTCCTTATATTGATTTAGATTACCTAATTTAATATATTTTATTATATCGATTTAAAATTACCTAATTTAACATATTTTATGTAGAGGAAATGCACCCATATGTCATTAAGTGAAATGTAATATCAAAATGGGTCACTAGTTCAAATTTTATCAATTTTTGTCATATGTTTACTTTTTGGACATTTATACCCTTATCTTTTATATTTTATTCCATCCTACAACACTCTCTCTCCTACTTTTTCACTTTTATTTTTTTATCTCTTTTTTCTCTCTCTTCTTCTCTCGCCTCACCGTGTTTCTTTCTCTCTTTTTTTCTCTCTCTCTTCTTCCTCACCCAGCTCCCACCGCTGCCCCTAATCTCAAAATCACCGCCCCTCAGCTCGCCGTCGAAGGTTTGAAGTCGATTTTCTTCGTCGTCGTTGTACTCAATTTTGTGCTGCAAGTTGCTTCATCGTCGTCGTCGTCTCTCTCTCCTGTGATTTTTGCTGCAAGTTGCTTCATATTTTTTTCTGCAATTTGCTTAGTTATTTTCTTCTGCAATTTTGCTATGATTTTGTGCGATTTGGTGCGTTTTGGTGCAATTTGCGATTTTGTTGTGTTTTATGCTTGATCGAATCGTTTAGAAAGTGTTACGGTGGTTCAATTGTAATTTTTCGGCGATTTTTGGTTGCAGAGCTGATGTTGCTGTAAATTTCCGGCGACTGAATTTGCTGGTTCAGGGTTGGTACATTTTCGTAATTGCGTACTGGTGCGTACCAAGTTTACCTGGTATGCAGTACGTATTTACCAGTACGTACCAAGTATACTTGGTAATGCGTACCAAGTTTACTGGGTACACAGTACGTATTTATTAATGCGTACCAAGTTTACTCAGTGCAGGTAAGGCCATCTTCTTTAGTGGTTGCGGATGGAGGATACTGGAAAGAGAACATTTATGATGGTAGTAGGAAAGAGTATATTCCTATACCAACTAGTGGTATAAGCTTTGAATCTTTATTAGCAAAGCTTGAAGTTCGAATGAAGAAGGATAAGAGTAGTGTATATGTTAGATATAGAGTATTTGTTCGTACCTATTTTACCAAAACTTCTTACTACACCTGGTACGCATTTGTAAATGCGTACTAAGTGTACCGCATGAAAACTTGGTGCGCAGATACGCTTTGATCAATGCGTACCAAGTTTAGGAGTTCCGATATGGTACACTTGGTACGTAGTTACAATTATGTACCAAGTTTGCTCGTTAGAACTTGGTACGCCTGTACGCTTTGGCTAAAAACGTACCGGCGTACCAAGTTCTGATGAGCAAACTTGGTACGCATTTACAATTGCGTACCAAGTTTGCTCATCTGAACTTGGTACGCCGGTACGCATTACCCAATGCGTACCAAGTTTTCAAGTTTTGATGCGGTACACCTGGTACGCAGTTATAATTACGTACCATGTTTTCCTTCGACGAAATTTTAATTTTTTTACACATTTTTAGGTTTAAGAAGGAATCCCCACTGTCATATGTGCATGAATATTATTCTACTGCGACTTGGCGTGAGATTTATGCTGATGATGTGATGTCTATTCCGGATAAAGATTCGTGGTGTGTGCCGCCACATGTTGCTTCAAGGATTGTTCTTACACCTAAGGAACCTAAGCGTACAAAGAGGATTCCAACTGGATCTCATACAAACGTAGTCGAGGGTGTTTGTAGTGTCATGAGAAAGGTCATTATATGAGTACATGCCCTCTAAGACGTCGCTTGATTAATCCGGAAGAAGAAGAGAGTAGCAACCAACCAAGCATCAAAACGAGAACCCGTAAAACGAAGAAATGTGATATTTGTGGTGTTGCGGGTCATACTCGCCAAACATGTCAAGATCCACATAGATTTGGTTGATAATTAGAGATTTATTGAATTCTATTAGATGTGTACTGTTTGTCATGGTTTTTGTTTGAAATTTTGACGTTTTTATTAATATTGTGTCAAATATTATTGTAAATATTGGTACGTTTTGTTTAATTGCTTACCTTGCGTACTAGAAAAACTGTTATGAACTTGACTAAAAACGTATCGTCGTACTAAGTTCGGATGTGGTACACCTGGTACGCATTTACAATTGCGTATCAAGTTTGCTTATCAGAAATTGGTACGCCAGTACGCATTACACATTGCGTACCAAGTGTTCGAATTAATCTTGGTACGTTTTATTTAATTGCTTACCTTGCGTACTAGAAAAACTGTAACGAAATTACGTTTGTGTACCGTTCGTACCATAATGCAAGTACATAGTTATCTCATGCATAATACCAATAAAGATAAAAAATATACATAGCATCAGTAGCATATGTTAATAGTTATCCAAAATACACATTCAAAATATACAGATGTTTATGAATTCAGAAAATACTATCCATCATGGACAAAATATTAACACCAATTCACTGTTCATTCTTTGACTCCATCGAAATCCATGACTTCCGATGTCACCTCCTCCGTGTTATGGGCATAAATGGGCAGGACTGCTTCAGCTTCTCCAAGGTTGAGTTGCCATTTGCAACGAGGCATGCTCGAATGTCTAAAATAAGTGACTCATAACCATGAGTCATGACCTTGTTTTTCAAGGTGGCAAGCTCCAGCCGCTTGTATGTCCATTCATGCTGCAATAAGACAGAAAACAATTCAATAACAAATACATATTCACTGTTTAGTCATAATCTGCTTGGTAAAAGTGGTAAACTTTTACAAATACGTACTAAAATTCCTCGGTACACTCGGTACGTTTTTGACAATGCGTACCAAGTTTACCAGTAAATTAGGTACGCTTTTGCAAATACGTACTTGAAAATAATGAAATACTGGTACACTCGGTACGTTTTTCACAATGCGTACCAAGTGTACCAGTAAAGTAGGTACGCTTTTGTAAATACGTAGCTACATTTCAATGAAATACTGGTACACTCGGTACGTTTTTCACAATACGTACCGAGTGTACTAGAAACACACTAGTTTTCTTGGTACGTATTTGCGAAAATCGTACCAATTTTAAGCATACAATGCCATATTCAAATGGACTGAATGCAAAATACATCATGCATAAATAATTTCAGAAATTCAACAAGAAGCTATCCAAAATTCCAGAAATTACAGATCTGGAATTACCGGTACGTATTTCACAAAACGTATCCGGTGTACCAGTACAATTTTCCCCCAAATATGCAAATCGTACCCTAATTTCCATTCTACTCAACAAACTGGGTACGCAATCGACATTCAAAACATAGTAAACCCGCGAAATCGAAGAAATCAAGTGATAATCAAACATAGTACCTGTATTTTACTTGACAACTCTGTACGTATTTACAAAAACGTAACAAATTTATTAGGTACGCAGTACACATTTACAAATATGTACTGCGTACTGAGTAAACTTGGTACGCATTAATAAATGCGTACTGCGTACCAAGTACACTTGGTACGTACTGGTAAATACGTACTGCGTACCAGGTAAACTTGGTACGCACCAGTACGCAATTACGAAAATGTACCAACCCTGAACCAGAAAATTCAGTCGCCGGAAATTTACAGCAACATCAGATCTGCTCGAAATCTACCCAAATACATCGAAATCGCTCGGAATTCAACCCAAATACACTAGAAATCATCAGAAACTCAACGAAAAACCTATAAATGAGTAAAAATAAGGCTAAAAAAAAATCATGAATTGAAAAAAAATTCAAAAAAACTCATTACCCCAATTTTAAATCTATGACTTTCCAGCGAGATTTATGGATTTCCGGCGACAATAGTTGGTGTAGTGGTACTGGATGTTGCAGAAGGTAGCGGAAAAAATGAGCGGGGATGAACGGAGCTTCGCTCGTCGTCGCGGTGGTTGTTTTCTCCTTCACCGCTTCGGCGGTTTTTGCTTTCTTCGAGCGCGGCGCCATCTAGGTTGGTGGTTACAAGAGGTTGACGGCGGAGTGAGGCGGAGAGGCGGAGAGAATTGAAATCTCCGCAAAGAGAAAATCGTGGAGAGAGAATGAGAGGGAAGAGAGAGAAAATGGAGGAAATAAAACTGTACAACCCTATCTATAAGGGTATTTCAGTCAAATTGGGTACAATTTTACCCAATTTTTGTCAAAAGTGAACTTTTGACAAAATTTGTTATTACCATGTAGGGTAATGACATATTACCATTTGCCTCTTTTATGTATAGTAAATAATTAATTTATAGGATTATCTCATTAAATTATAAAATACAATATCGGTGATGAGAAGTTGAGAACATGCACAAACATATGGGATATACTTCTCAAATTTAACTTTTATGTTGTGGCTACATTTTAATTTTCTTTCAAGCATTAATACTGGGAAAAAAAAAAAATATGAGAAGAGATTCAACGAGACTATTGCATTCTAATTATTATGATTGAATACAGGGGCAAAACTAGATTTTTTTTTCGGGGGGCTTACTATTGTATGCAGCGTGAAGTTTATTTCTTTTATAGACACGTTGGCTCAAAATCAATTGTTTTGTATATATTCCTTAAAAAAATAAAATCGTTTTTTCCTTAAAATACTTCTCCACACTCTAAACGCAACTAGCCGATAGTATAAAATTTATGACGAATCACAAGTATTACTAATAAAAAAAATTAAATTGGAGGGTGCCGGAGCACCACCTTGCTTGGTTGTAGTTCCGCCAGTGATTGAATACCAAAAACAATATTTCCTCCATCCCCTCTTAGTATGGTGCCAGGCCGATGGTAGGAATATTTTAAGTAGAGAAAATTATCTATTTAGGATGTGCTGTTAATTTCTCAGTGGATGAGGAAATTTATAAGAGTAAGGAGGTGTTTGGTTGAGCTTTTAAGCTCTTTCAAATAGCTTATAAGTTGTTCACTATTAAAAATTTATGAGCTTTTAAGCTGTTTTAAAGAGCTTTTAAGCTCAGCCTAACACCCTCTAAATATATTGAACTTTTAAGAGTAAAAAAATATCCTAAAAAGGAAACATCATACTAAGTTGGGACGACTAAAAAAGAAAAGTAGTCATATTAATCCGTGACGAAGGGAGTATATAATTATGATTAATTATAGATAAATATTTTATTATACAATTTTTAATTTTTTCTATGAAGTACATATATTATACATTATTAATTTCATTTCGCAGGAGTCCCATATATAATTTCTAAATTTAAATTAATAACTGTTGCTTCGATTTTTTTTAATTAATTAATTTATTTAATTTGACCTATTGGTCAGACATTAATATTTCATTATGTAGCTTCTAATGTCTAGAGGATGTTCGGTTGGACAGATTAGACTGCATTTAGTCTTATGAATGTTATTAGGTTGGGTAGATTCAGCTCGGTACTCAGTTTGATGATAGTGTCACGTAGGAATATTATTACCCACTCATAAGAAAAAATATCTGTTAGAATCATTCTTTTTAACGTGTGAATGCACATTAGTGTTGCTAGTACAACAAAAAAGAAAGAACATCAAAATCACATAATGCTGCAATGTGCTTTCGCAGTGCGTAAGGCGCGTGTATTACATCAGTCAGGATTGAGAATTTACATTTCAATTTCACTACCGCAGAAATATTACCATAGGTCAGTCACATTATTTAGGTGCACCATCAACAAATACATGAAAAACAAAGCTTGTTCTTTGGAACTGGTTAGCTTAGCTATATCTGATCTTTTGGGGTCGATACGAATGTATGTATTCCTGCTACCATATGCACAAAATGTAGTCGTGACGTGCCATGCAAGCTAAACACCCACTGAGCTGTACCTCAATTGCTTCTTTTTCTTCTCGGGAGTTTCATGGACTTGAGTTTTCATCCCGTATGTCTTCACCTGGAAGTTTTCAAAGGCACAACAAACAGCTTCCACCTGTACGGTTTTCCAGAAGAAATTCAATCCATAAAAGGTTATTGCACAACTATAAGGAAACTCGTATCAGAAATTATAATCTTCTGACCAGGTGAGGCTTCTTGGAGTAGACTCTGACAATCATGTCTTGGTAAGATGTCGGAAGCAAGTTACTGATTAAATCATCTCTAATAGTAAATTTTTTATCGCTGTCATAATCCTGCGAGTCACCATATAAACATTCAAACAAATAAACTCTCATTTCATTAAATAGTTGATCAACAAAGGCACACACTGATTATGAATGTATATAGTAAAGGGTACAGCAATTGAAAAATTGTAACCTAAACATATTGTATAGCACTCTAATTGGTCAAAATTACTTGCCCAAAACATGATACAAAGAAGATACGGGATTGTAACATAAAGCAAGTTTGTATAATGAGAAGACCAGACAAATCTTGGAGGATAATGGAGCTATTAGCATTTCTATAATCCAATGGACTGAACTTGATAACATAATCTCGAGACAGAGAAGTTTCTGAGCTATAAGGAATGTTTTAGTACCTTGAAAAAATTGATGCTGGTGCGGAGAGAAGCACATGGACACAGAAAAAGCAGAAGTAAATAAACAGTTGAAAAGTGAAACCTACTGTTAAAATGAAAGTCTATATAAATAATTGACTATTTCTGCAATACCTTTCAAGTGGATTATTCTTTCCTCTAGTAAGATCGATTTTGACATTGCTCACTGCAATATCTTCCTCATGCAGTGTAGGGTAAGCAGAATTCTGCACCACATTTATAGTCTCAGGAATGAATTATCTATTATCAGAGCATCGTCGTACACTAATCAGATTAAGTATGAGTGGACCTGTGAACAGACTATATCTTGAGGAGTGACACCTTTGAAGTGTTCCAGCTTTTCCTTTGGAACTGAAAACTCATTGCAATACTGTAGAAACATTTTTAAGCAACAAGCATTAGGTGTAGACATTTTTATGCAAAATTTGCATAGCTGAATTTCTGAAAACAAGGAAATATGAATTTCACATGTAAAATATAAGAGAGCGGTGTTCTATTTAAGTGAACTGAAAGTACCTGGTAAAGATCCCTCCTCCTGATGCGGAGGATCAGATCTCTGGATTCCTTTAGATCTTGGGAAGAAGAAGTTTCAATTGTTTTTAGTATTGTATCATCTAACTGCAACAACATAGTGAAACAGAAATCTAACCCCCAAAATACAAATTAATATGTTCTATGATTAATCAATGAATTATCAAGTAACCTTCCAATATTGAGCTGGTTCATCAACGTATGATGAAATCTGAAGAACATCATTTGCTTTTGTCATGGCATCAACTAACATGAGTTCTATTGCCTGAAAAGACTCATCATTAGATTATCTGATTTGGATATACTCACAAAACAACAAGAAATCATAGACAGGCACCTTCACTTTCGCATGCATATAAACAGTGCGATGCAGATCGGCACGAGCAGCAAATAACTTGTGGATGGTAAGATCTGATATATGACATACGACATATATTGTATAAACTGATATTACAAGAGAAGGAACTTTTAGATACAAATACTTACACTCCTTAGCACGATAGCATATCTCATCATCCATCACTCTCATACTTTCTAACACTCTGCAAGTGAAAGCAGTGAACTGAGGCAGTAAGAATCAAAAGGAAAGCTTTGTTGAAGCTAAAAAACATTATCTGTCCATTTCTCTATTTCTCTAAAGATTCAAGCATACCTCTGAAACTGAAAGTTCGAGCCCAGACCACAAGCCCTGGAGTCACGGACAATGTAATCAAATCTGCACACAAATGGTAATTATTTTCTGGCTCCTGCCAAAGTAGCATTGTTATCACAGTATTGGTTTCAAGAAGGAAGTGAAATGGAAAGGAATGTACTTGTCAACATCAATTCCATTGCGTCCATTAGCAACAATGTCATATAAGAAAATCTTTTCTTTTGAGCTCTAAAATGAAAATCAACAGTTTAAATGTAATAAGATCAGGGGAAAAAACCTCAACACATTCTACTAGTAATTAATTACACTGAAACCTATTCAATGAACTACTTACTTTTGTCGCATCCTTCTCAGAGGCGATTACCATTTCCTGACAACACAGAAAAAGCAAGAATCGCGAGGGTAGAGAGAGTGAAAAAATAAAAGGAAAATTACATAATTTGTCACAGCAGTAAAAGGTTAACATCCAAGCTTTATGGGAACATGATGTATTATTACTTATTAGAGGGCCAACTCAAATACGACGAGTTTTCAAAGCTCAGTTTCTGAAATGTCTCCAGTACATTAGACAAACAGTGCCATTTATTCTGATTTTTGTTTTTCCGTATTTTAATATTCTAGTTTTATGTCTGATTCCCCAAGTTGTAAATTCGTTATCAGGATAGGCAATACAAAATATTCAATAGGAATGAAATCCCTATTAGGGTTCCACTTGCAGTTTCAAGTTGTGAACATTGTAAAACCTCTGAATAGAATATTAAAACAAAAATTACGAATCTACCTACTAAAGAACAAGTATTAGAATCACAAAATTAAGACTTAGCAATCAAACCTTCACTTTCTTAAGCATTTCAGAAGGAATGTCAATGTTATGGTCATCTACAATATAGTCTATCATCTTCAGAGACATTTCTTCATGAGACCTGCAGCCATCATTCAGTATTTAATTTAATTTAATTTAGTAGTTAAGCAGTAGAGAACAGCTTCCAACAATGTCCAAAAAGTCTCAGGTATCAAACAAAATGAGATCATACTCTAAGGAGCACAATCACAAATGAAGGAAATGCCGTATTATCCTGGAATGTTAATTTTTGAAAAGCAATTCAGAGATACTTAAGAGAATTGAGCAGGATATCACAAATCCAGAATACACAAGTTCACTTTGCTATACAAGTACATGAAATTGAGTATCTATTGACCACGTCTGAATTATGCATGCATAAATCATAATTGAAGGAAAAAAATATATGGACTTCACTTTAGCTTCACGCAATCCTAACACCATGTGAAAACTCTTTCTCGCCAGGTATACAGTTCTCAGATTTAAAATCTCTCTCTCACAGAAAGAGCAATTCTTATTATTAAAACCAAGAGAAGTCAAAGCTTGATAAATACTAAGCAATGCACCAAAATAATTCTTATTTACCAAAACCATAGAGAAGTCAAAGCTTGATTAATACTAAGCAATTCACCGAAGTGTCAATAGAGGGAAAAAAAGATATATGGAATAACCATTTCAGGCCATGGAGAACCCGTGGAATAAATTCACGCTCAAACATGTGGCTGAATGGTCCGTGGCCCAGATCATGTAGTAGACCTACACACAACCAACAAGAAAACACGTGGATGGAAATGTTGAGTGCAAGAGAGCAATAGGCAATTATAAGCAAACCAACACATTGACTTACCAGCAATCTTGACAGTTTGTGTGTCAAAACGATCAATATCAAGCTCCAAGCCCTATAAAGATAACATGAACAAATTCCTTATTCCTAGTTAACAGATATAATGGCACATTGACAAGACCATTTACGTTACTTGATAGGTCTTCAATCTGTTGATAGCTTCACTAGCCAGCCAATATACCCCAAGCGAATGCTCAAAGCGAGAATGCACAGCCCCAGGGTAGACCATGTATGACACTCCTATACATTACATATTTAAATTGAGAGAAGAATGGGTCAAACTAAAAAGCCCTGGTAAAAAATAGTCCAAACTAGATGACACTAGGACTCTAGAATTGGCCTGATCCTGGAATCTCCCTGTCCTACCAGTTTGAAAGCATGAAATACTCATAACTATTTAATATAATTAATACGGAAAATTCCTATTGAGGAGTCCACACACTGTTAAAGTAATTTCAGAACACCTGATTAAATTATAAATTAGTGAATCAGGAAGCAGCTATTCAGGATCCATATAAGCCAGCATCACTAATTATGAGAATTAAATTTCTTTAACTAAGGTCCAACCACAAGCATTGTAGCTTAGTATGTTATATCCCCTATTCTCCCTCCCCCAATCCAAAAAAAGATCCAAATATCACATTTCCAAATTCCTGATACTATTCTGGATACAGATAAAAAAAGAAAATAGAAAAACATGCAAATTTACAAACATATCATTTGACCTCACATAGCCTCATTAGTTTACTTCACATATCGATCCTATACTTTGAATTTATAAATCATACCTGGATGGCTAATCTATACTGGAAAAATAACAAAACTCACCTAGCTGCTTCAAATCACGGAGTCTGCAATTCATTTGAGGAATGCGGTCAATAATTACTCAAGATCGAATAATAAAGTAATATACATAATGAGTCAGTGGATACAACAAGACTATCAACTTACCTCTGAAATTGTTCCGTATCAATAAACCTCAAAGAGAGCTGCAACAGAAAGGGGGAAAATGATGAGACAGATCCACATAGATCAGTAATTGGGGACATACTGAGTGAGAGTGAGTGAGATAATAACGTCTTCCTAAATGGTACTTGCATAAAAGCTGAACGCAAACAAGTGTAACAAGTAAAGGTATATCATAATCTCACTTTGTTCCTTATATTTGTATCTCAATCTGTCAGTAAACCAGTATTTCCTTACATATCCTCGTGCATACAATCAAACCGAGCATACATGTGATGCCTACAGCTACAGCAATATCAATGCATTAATCTCACGTGTGAACACTAGAAAAAAGCGCACACTTAGCGAAAAAGTACCGATCCGAACACAAAATATAATTTCTCAAATCCACCACAAAAACTCATCCGAACAGTCTTCAGCCACTGAAGCGCTAAATGTATGATCGTGTCTAATTCGAGAAGAATATCAACTTTATTTAACATATAGAACAGATAAAGTCATGCCCTATCACTTGAGAGATAGAGAGAAAAGAAAAACTCCAATCATCAATCATAAGAAATTCCAAGTATCTCAGCTTCAAAAAGCCACAGTTTCACGGATACAGCTTCGTAAACACGCAACGCACCATTCAGGATAGAAAAGTGGAAATAACAACAACGCGATGGAATAATATTTCGAATCCACAAAAACACAAGCGAGAAACTAAATCTCAACATTTTTTAGCGGTAATTTTGAATTTCAGTCTATTCGAAAGTGAACATAAATGCAAAGCATGCAGACCAAAAAACTAGACAAACTCTAGGAACTAACTAGAAACAGAGATAAAAACCGTGCACGAAATCATAGAGAGAGAAATACAGGATCGAGATAGATGTTGCCGTGAACATTGTCGTGAACGTGCTTCGAGAACCTTCTCTCGTCGCCGGAAGCAAGCGCGAAGCCGTCGTTCGCGTCGTCCTTGAGGTAGTTAGCTCCCATGCTCTCTCTTCCTGAGAAATTTCAATTTCACTGGCGAGAGGAAATTCGAAGCTGTAAAGAGAGAAGTAAATATTGAATTTATGAGGGGGATGGGGTGTTTATAGTGGAATATTGGAATTTGGAGTGGTGCTTCGATCGTGGTGGTGAAGGGGGGGGAGGTACAGGTAGTGATGCCGCCAAAAAAGCTGTCCTATTGTCTACTCGAGTACGGTATCGTAAATTATTTTTCAGCCCTCAAGTTTCGTTATTCTTACACTTTCCGCCCAAACATTGTTTAGGGTCCCCTCAATTTTCAATTTTGTAGTATTTTCTAGTTTTTACTTTATATGTAGGTGCATTTGTTAGACATTAAATATTCAATTAAAATGTTAGACATCTGCCGGACTATAGTGAAATTGATTAAGTTTAATTTGGTAAGGCTGTCTGCAACGCTATTCGAGTGGGGGTGCTCGAGACCACATTGAGCACGGGGTGGCTCGAGCACCCCGCGTGGCAGACGGCACGAGCTCGAGGCGTGCCCGAGCGCTCGAGACTAGCTCGAGTCCGGCGCGTGCTCGGCACGCGCGAGCAGTTTTGGAAAAAAAAAAAAAAAATTACGGCGCGTGCATTGCACGCGCCTAACGTATATATTCGAAAAAATTATGCCCGTTGCGGCAACGGCTATGCCGTGTTAATTTTTTATTTTATTTTATTTTATTTTCTTCACCTATAAATACCACCACACTCTCACTTATATCTCACACCATTTTATCATCCTCTTTCTCTCTCAAATTCATCCTAAAAAAATGTCTTCATCGGAGGAACTTATTTTTTCCGATTCGTCGGAGGAATATGTCGAGGGCGGCACCGACGACGAGGTGCTGGAGATGATGGCGGACGTGGATCGCTACATGCGTGCACACCAAGCGGAACAAAAAAAGAAGAAGAAGAGGGCGCGAGACTTCGTCGACCGCGACCGAGAAGCGGCGTGTGCGATCCTCCACGCCGACTACTTCGCCGACCACCCCACCTACGGCGAGCAGTTTTTCCGACGCCGTTTTCGGATGCACAAGCATCTGTTCTTGCGCATCTGCACAACGTTGGAGGAAAACGTCCACTTCTTCACGCATCGACAAGATGCACTCGGGCGATGGGGGCTAACGGCGGTGCAAAAATGCACGATGGCGGTGCGACAACTGGCGACCGGTGGTGCTGCCGACTCGTTCGACGAGTATCTGAAGATCGGAGATAGCACGGGCCGGCTTTGCCTCAAAAAATTTTGCCGGGCAATCATCGACCTCTTCGGCGAGCGGTACTTGAGGAAGCCCAACCCTGCCGACACTGCGCGTCTGCTCCAAATGCACGAGTTGAGGCATGGGTTTCCAGGGATGCTCGGAAGCCTGGATTGCATGCACTGGGAATGGAGGAACTGCCCAAAAGGGTGGGCGGGTGTCCACGCTCGTGGCGATCACGGCGTGCCTACCTTAATCTTGGAGGCGGTGGCGTCGCAGGATTTGTGGATCTGGCATGCCTTTTTTGGGGTTGCCGGTTCCAACAACGACCTCAACGTCCTCAACCAGTCGCCCTTGTTCACCGACGTGCTTGAGGATAGAGCTCCACCGTGCACCTTCACCGTCAACGGACACCGCTACGACAAGGGGTACTACTTGACCGACGGGATCTACCCTTGTTGGCCTACCTTGATCAAATCGCCGAGGGTAGAAACCGACCTAAAGACGGCGAGGTTCAAGAAGATGCAGGAGTCTGCCAGAAAGGACATAGAGCGAGCCTTTGGAGTGCTCCAAGCCCGATGGGGAATAATCCGAGCTCCGGGTCGGTGCTGGTACAAGAAGCATCTCCGAGACATCATGTTCGCTTGCATTATTTTGCACAACATGATCATCGAAGACGAGCGGGAAGATGTGGAGAATTGGAGAGAGGACTCCGACTCTCCATCCAGTAGCGGGGTACACTTGCGGACAACTCCGATCTGCTTTCGGCAATTTATGCAACGGAATGCCGACTTGAGAGATCAGAAAAAGCACCATCGGCTTACCAATGATCTCACCGAGCACCTCTACCGGAAATTTGGACCTCTACGGGAGTAGTCTAGCATTTTTAATTAATATAATATTTTTTTATTTTAATTATTGTAATATGTTAGTTTTTTTTTAATTAATGTAATGTTTTATGTTATTTTTATTAATGAAATTTTATGAATTAATTTAATAAATGAAAATGGGGAATTTTTTAATATTAAAGATAGAGCACCCTTGCGTTGCAGGGGTAGAGTGCTCTAAGGGTGCTCGAGTGCTAGAACACCCCTTAGAGCACCCTTAGGGTGCTTTAAGGGATGTGGATAGCCTAAGGATATAAAGAAAGAATGAAAATCACTCATGCTCTAAGACTACCATTGCAGTCTCAAGAGGGGTCCCCAAGGGGTATCGAGACACCCCTCCCTTGGAGACCCTGCGTTGCAGCCCATGAAGTCTCGAGTCGGTCTCAACTTTTTGAGCCGGTCTCGAGCCATTTCTTTTTTTTTTTCTTTTTTTTCTTTTCTTTATATATATATATTTTTTAATCTTATTTATTATTATAAATACTACTATTTTCACTAAATTCTTCCTTTCTTGTGAAAATAGATCTCAACAATCTTTTTTTGTCGGCGTGGTTTTCCGACATGTCCGACGATGCTTATGTCTACATGCCGACGGGGCTTAATTAGCGAAATAATATGCCATCAACATGAAAATTATCCAAAAGGGGCGTGATTGTTTTTAATTAGCGAAACAATATGCCGGCGGGACGTGTCTCGAGCCGGTCTCAGCTTTTTGAGCCGGTCTCGAGCCATTTCTTTTTTTTCTTTTTTTTTCTTTTTCTTTATATATATATATATATATTTTAATCTTATTTATTATTATAAATACTACTATTTTCACTCAATTCTTCCTTTCTTGTGAAAATAGATCTCAACAATCTTTTTTTGTCGCGCGTGGTTTTCCGACATGTCCGACGATGTTTATGTCTACATGCCGACGGGGCTTAATTAGCGAAATAATATGCCATCAACATGAAAATTATCCAAAAGGGGCGTGATTGTTTTTAATTAGCGAAATAATATGCCGACGGGACATGATTGTTTTTAATTTATACATTTTTATTAATTAGACGTCACTATTTTTTTTATCGGCTAATGTAATTTTTCAATTTTAAAAAATTAATGGAAAATTCGAATTAGTGTATTTTAATTTTTAATGAGTGTTATTTTTCAATATGAATTAATTTAATTGAAATAGAAAATTATTTAATATTAAAGTTAGAGACACGTTGAAAACAGTTACATTGCAGAGGTAAATACTTCTAAAGCGTCTGTAATGGAAAGTAGTGCTGGAGATCCATTGAAAACTACTATGTTGCAGATCGGCTAAGCGTTTAGATTTTCTTCCAAATCTTCTCTTGTATTTCCATTAAATTATTCGGTCTATGTGTTTATTTCGGGGTCCGTTCCCACTAGTTTATTGAGTATATTTGATACAATAATTTATTTTGTCATGATGTGCAAAATTTAAAAACCATGCAGTAATTGTTTCATATTTAATTTAAGGACAAAAATAGAATAACATTTCAGGTTGATTATTCTTTCAGTGTACGTCAAATATTCACAGAAAAAGTATTAGGCAACAACAGTTATGCCTTTTTTTTTCTTTTCTTTATTGTTATCGTGGGAAGCTGCAGTTGCTATCTTCAGTGCGTATTGGGTAAATCCTCGTTCTTTGTACAGTAGCCTGCAAACCACACAGAACATGTAAACCACATTTTTCAAGTACAAGTGTGACAAGTTCGACCTATAGAAGCGCTTCATGAAGTTCGAACTTGAGACCTCTCAGTCTCAAGCGCTCACTTTTTACCATTATACCATCCCCATGGGGACACAGTTATGGTGTTCTGTATTCTAGACTGGATGTTAACCGCTAAATAAATGCACAAACTCCACATCTTTTTGTCACTAAATGTCATCCATTAATATTTGAGGCAACTTCTCCAAGCATAACGATAATTGATAAATACGTTTTGTCCTGAATATACAATTATTTTCCAAGTCTTTTTAAATTGACAAGAAATCGTTACTATTAATAAATGCACCATCTTACTGGATCTTGCTACTTGCTAGTCTGGGGAGTTGGAGTTACTGGAGGAGACTCTGGAGTATGAGATAGGAGTAACAGGACGGACATCAAAAGAGGATAAGCTATTTCCACAAGAACGAGATTTAAAAAAAAAATCCAAAATAATTGACAGGTGAAAAAAAGAAATAAAATAAGAGAAAGAATTAAAGTTTAGAATATTTTATCAATTTAAGGAATATTTAATGCATGAGTATTAAGATTTCATGATTGTGATCGATTTATTTCGGAAGGGAAGGGGCTATTTCACTTATTGAATTAATTAACTTTTTTTTTTAGGAAACTTATTGAATTAAACTTGACTGTTAGTTATATATGGTAAATACCATATTCTAACCTAATTAATATGTTAGGACATTTCCAAAAACATTTCATTCTTTACTAACAATTTATTATCTGTTTCCCAACAAAACAATACTATTGTATCTAGCCTATGTCATTTATTAAAAAATAAATATTAAATCACATTCTCGGTGCCTGAAAAATTATGTGAATTGCTAGATAGTACAATATAACCCTATGTATTGAGAATTTGGTCATATTAGATTTCTAATAAGTAACTTAGGTACTAAATCGTTATTTTGAAAAGAGTATATGAAGATATGTAGAAAGACCAATTTAGGGTGAAGATTTCAAATCAATCATATAGCCTATTTCTTAATTAGTGCTAAGTACAATGGGGTAATTGCTAAAATTCGAATAAACTTATTAATTAATTCTAAAATTATAAAAATTGTAATTTGATTAATTCAACTCCATTGTATCGAGGACATTATGTTTCAAAATTATTTTCTTTTTTGAAATGGTCCTAAAATCATAATATCATATACGTCATAAATTTTAGAAGGAAATAGCTAATGGATGATGTTGGGAAATTTAAGTAAAGTTTTGATTGATTCCAAAACCAACTGACCCCAACCGAGTAGATGTTGTCAGATCATAATGTTAGTATTTAGGCTCGCTGTTTGAGCAATGTCGAGATTTTATCTTTACAGGTCTCCAGCTGAAGACGGCAACATGACGTTACTCGGATAGAACATCAGATGTAAAGAAAGACAACTGAGCGTTCAAGAGACAGAACATCAGATGTTGTAAAGAAAGACAACTGAGCGTTCAAGAGACAGAACATCAGATGTAAAGAAAGACAACTGAGCATTCAAACCAACTGTTCACATGGAACATCAGTTGCAGGACTTAATCTGATAGATCGACAACATGAAGTTCAAGGCAGCTGAGGGTTCAACTGTTCCTCTTCAGACAGAATGTCAGATGAAGGTAGCAATCAAATAGAACATCAGCTGAAGACCACTCGGATGAAGATCGAATGTCTCAACCGACCAACCAATGTTGAAAGACAAAGGTTGAAATTTGAATTTCAAATAGGAAGTCACGTGAAGGTTTGACGTACTGTCATTACCTCATTTGGCCCAATACGAGGTTGTCTCAGAAGGAAAGCAGAAGTTCACAGTTGCCAAATCGGGAAAATCTGCAGAGATGAGAGACAAACCATCGCTTTCACAGAATAGAGATCAACGGCTCATCCAACGGCTAGTTGATTCTCTTCCGCCTATAAATAGAGGCCTTCATTCATTCATCAAGACAGAAGACAGAGAAGAGATACACGAGCGAAAGAACTACGATATACTTCATACAAGATAAACTGCAATTAATCTCTAAGAACATCACTAGTTGAGAGTTCATAGAGTGTTAGAATTTGTCTTGGTGTTTTCAATCTTAGTTTGAGTCTTCATTTGTTCAAGCTTAGATCCTAGCTCACTTCGTTGTTCGAGCTAGTAGTTGGAAAACCCACCCTTATACACATCCCCTAAAAAGGTTGTAAGGATCCTGCTCTTCCTGAAATTGAGTAGAAAGGTTGATAAGTACCCATAAACTTATTTGTAAGGTTGATAAGTACCCGCAAACTTATCTGAACGGTTGCAAAGCCCGCGCAAGCTTTGTGGTAGCTGTTCTAAAGAATTTGGACTAAGTTGTGTGGACTCACAACTCCCCGTAGATGTAGGAGTTCTCTCCGAACCACGTAAATCCTTTGTGTGTTTGTGTTTTCTGTTCAGTTACTTTTTGCATATCCGACTGACCAACTAACCAGCACTCAAAACTGCATCTTTACATTTTCAACTGATTTGGTTATTGATCGACCTTGCATCTGAGCGTGAGTTGTTTTATACGAGTTATTTTTATCCACCACATTCCGCACAACACCACTCTTCCAGCTGAGTTTTCCTACTCAGTTGTGATTCCAGCTGAGTCCTCTTACTCGGTTGTGATAATTTTCAGGGGGTTGTTTTAAAATTCCTATCTGGTGTATTCCCCCCCCATACACCAGAACTCGTATCGGGACCATCAAGTGGTATCAGAGCAGTGGTTCAAGAGACTGCTGTCTCTGTTTCACGAGGTGTGAATCGAGGTATTTTTCTTCAGTGGTCAACTGAATAGATCTTTTTCACGCTAGTGCATATCTGCTTGCATTTGTTGTCTGTTTGTTGTGTGCAGATGGATGTTAAAGACAAGATTGTTGTCATGTTCTCGGTTGTGAACTATACATCCTGGAAGACTCGGATGAAGAAGATTCTACTGTCCAAGCATCATCGAATGCAACAAGTGATTACATCCGGACCGATCACCATCATGGAAAAAGTCATTCGCACTTCTACAAATCCCAATGATGGGGATGCAACTGAGGTGATGGTCGAGAAGAAGCCAGAAGATTTCACTCCTGAGGAAGTAAAAGTGAGCCAGCTGGATATCTGGGCTCAGAGCACCATCATGTCCACAGTTGGACAAGACTATCTTCCATGGATAGAAGAGTGCAACACAGCTAAGGAGATGTGGGACATTTTGGCATCTCTTAGTGAAGGGAGTGATGAAACCAAGGAGAACAAGTTCTCCAATGCTTGTCAAGATTTTGACAACTTCTGTCTAAAAGAGGATGAAACCATTGATCAGTTGGAGCTTCGGTTCATGGATATCATCCGAAGGATTCAGTCTATCCGACGTGAAAAATATACATTGAGAGAGATCAATCTCAAAGTATTACAAGCCCTACCAGCTGAGTGGGACACCTTCACCAACATTCATGAAAGTCGAGCTGATCTTGGAGAGATGGGAACTGACAGACTGTTCTCAATTCTGAAAAGAAACGAGTACAAGGTGAACCGACGAAGATCAACCCAGTCCTCGGTGCAGACGAGTCGACATGAGGATGTTGGTTCAGCAACAAAGACAATAGCACTTCGAGCTGACTATTCCAAGCCGCGAACATCAAGGGCAACAAGATCTGCGGACACAGCTTCGAAGGAGCCGAGTAGAGAAGAGCTGCAACAGAGTATAGCCGCCTTGTCAAAGAAGCTAGCTGACATGGATACTCGGTTCGGAAAATACAAGCGGTTCTACAAATCCAACCGAATTCGAGATAGCTCAAAGCCTGTGAACAATGGTTGCTTTGAATGCGGCAAAGAGGGACACTTCAAAGCTGATTGTCCAGATCTTTCGAAGAAAGATAGAGAAGCGTTGAGGGCCAAACAAAATGCAAAGAACAAGGCCATGGTTGCAGAAGAAGCAGCTGATGACATGGACATCTTCACTGACACCGAAGATGAGGACGAGCTGACTTCCACCAACAACGCTATCAGACAGGATCAATGTCTCATGGCATTTGGAACCGACCAGGATTATGCTGAGGTACATTCTAATTCAGTTAATTTAAATTCTTCCAATGCTACTAACATGCAGGAAACAGTAGATGAAGAGTTGGAACCATCTTGGGGTGACTTCCTAGAACTCAGTGAGGAATTGCATCAGCAATCGGTTGAGTTTAAGAATCTTCAAGAACAGTTTGCCAGACTTGAAGAATCCTTAACCGAAAAGGACGATCTGATTAAAAGTCAAACCGAAGAGATTGATAATCTCAAAAGCCAACTGAATGAAGCAAACCAAACTAAGGCTCCAACCGATGAGGAGTTGAATGAGCAGATCAAGGAACAACATGAATAGTTAAACAAGCAAGAGGCACAGATCGACCAGCTGATGAAGATGTCAGACCGAACATATAGCTGTTCTTCTCAAGGATCTACAAACTGAGAAGGACAACCTGATAAAGCTATATCAATCATCCAAAATCATCGAGAATCTCATCAGTTACCAAAGACAAATGGATGACGTGTCTGGACTCGGTTACAACATGGTCAAGGACTCTGGAATTCCACCCGCAACCTTTGTTAAGGCTGTGGATGTCACGGTTGCCAAACCAAATACGGTTGAGTCTGCATCTACCCAACTTAATCCAACCTCCACGTCATAGCAAGCACAACCAGCTAAGGAAACTGCAACTGAGAAAGGAAAATGAGCTGTGGTTGGAGAACTGAAGAATCCATCGGTTGGGATAACAACCGAGGGGGAATGTTCTAGGACTCAGAAGAGGAACCAGAGACGTCGGAGATACAATCAGAACTGAATTCAGAACCGACCTCAGAACCGACCTCTGAACCGACCTCAGAACCGACCTCAGAAGGGATGGAATCAATAGAACCAATAGGTATTCAACCATCAAAATCAACATCGGTTCCATCATCAGAACAACCAAAGGTTCAATCAGAGTCAGCCAATGTGGAACAATTCCAACAGCTGGAGATATTCATGCCAGAACATGAATCAACAACAGGGCATGAACAACTGTCGTCAACAGTCAGGAAAATGGAATCAGACTCAGCCACAAAGATTCCAAAATGGCGTCCAACCTCATAGGCAAAACCAACAGGGTCAGAAATGTCAACAAAACAGGGGGAACGCCTCTCCTTCTAAAGCCCACAATGGGAGAAATCAATCTCCTCCCAAGAATCAGAACGTCAACAACAACAAGCCTAAGGATGACCGAGGTGTTGTTATAGTTGATGGAGAAGGAAAGATAATTTGGAATGACAAATCTATCCGAATCTACAGGGAAAAGCGACCCCAAGTTCAAGGGGGAACTGGTTCTAACCCTCTAGGACCCAACTAAAATTGGAGACCTAAGCGTGTTTCTCTGTGCAGGAGCAGGAGGAACAGTTGAGGAAGAATAAAGCATCACATACCATGTGGGTAATGGACAGTGGATGCTCGAAACACATGACAAATCTGAGGGATTTGCTTGGAAGTTTCGTGGAGAAGGAAGGACCATCAGTTACCTTTGGTGACAACTCAAAAGGTCACACCAAAGGCTACGGTATCCTTGAAACCAATCTCGTGTCTATTCCCAATGTTTCATATGTTGATGGATTGAAGCATAACTTGCTCTCCATCAGCCAATTCTGTGATAATGGTTTCTCTGTCAAGTTTGATGCGCAGGGCTGCAGGGTCAAAAATATCAGAACAAAGCAAGTCATATTGTTGGGAAATCGATCCCCAACCGGGAATGTCTACTATGCAGATTGGAATAGTAGTCCTCCTGACACCTGTCTTTTATCAAAGAGCAGTTTAGATGTGAGCTGGCTGTGGCACAAAAGGCTCAACCATCTGAATTTCAAGACAATGAACCGACTTGCGAGACAGGAACATGCAAAGGGTATTCCGAACCTTGTGTTTTCACCAACACATATCTGCAGTGCATGTCAGCTGGAAAAGCTTGCTAGATCCTCCTTTCGGTTGAAAACGATTCCCTCAACCGACCGAGTATTGCAGCTGATCCATATGGATCTCTTCGGGCCTGTTGCACCCAAGAGCATGAATGGTAATGAGTATACACTTGTTGTTACTGATGATTTCTCTAGGTACACGTGGATCATTTTCATGCGTCACAAGAGTGAAACCCGAGATGAGCTACCCAAGCTGATGGATCGGATATCTAACCAACAAGAGATGAAAATTATTTCTATCCGATCAGACCGTGGAACCGAGTTCCTCAATGAAACCATCATCGAATACTGCGAGAAGCACGGAATCACTCATCAAACATCGGCTGCTCGCACTACACAACAGAATGGAGTAGCCGAGCGAAGAAACCGAACACTGAAGGATGCTGCTACATCCATGTTGACAAGCTCAGCTCTGCCAAAGAGATTTTGGGCTGAGGCAATCAACACAGCTTGCTACACCCAGAACCGGTCTCTTCTAACCAAGCGGTTGGGAAAGACTCCATATGAGCTATGGAGACGCAGGAAGCCTAATTTTTCATATTTTCGCATTTTTGGTTCTAAGTGTTACATTCACAACAATGGGAAGACTCAGTTGGAAACTTTTGATGCTAAGGCTTCGAAGGGCATATTTCTCGGATATGCCGCTCGGATCAAGGCTTATAGAGTTTTTAACAACAGTTCTCGTGTTGTGGAGATAACACCTCATGTTAGTTTTGATGAATCTACTTTTGAGTGCAGGGAACAGCCTAAAGGACAACAAGTAGATCCACATGTTCCACCAGCTCTCACCAGTTCGCAGGTTCTAAGGCAGAAGAATCTAGCTGAACCATTGGTATGGGCAACCGAGGATGATGATCCTTGTTCCTCTGAAGATGAATGTGAGGACTCCATCTCATCTCAAGGGGAAACCTCAGCTGATGTTACTCCAACTGCATTAGCATCCGAAGCCCAACCGAGCCCGGTTCGAAATATTGTCTATGTTGAGGATCCAGACTCAACGGCAGATAAATCACCAGTTCTGAAGATCCCAGCATCTCCCACAACTCAGATCACGGAACAGCCACTGTTGGAAGAAGAAGGAAGACGCAACAAGAGATGGTATGAAGATCATTCCAAGGACAACATCATCGGAGATCCAGCCAAAGGTGTGCGTACTAGAAGCACAGTTGCAAATCCAGACTCAGCTGAGAAAAATTCCAACACTTACGCCCAATATGCTGAGGAGTTGGCAGTTCTTGAGGAGTTCGAGCAAGCCGGAGATGTTGCCATGATTTCATGTTTCATAGCTGATGTGCCAGAACCGAAGAATGTTATGGAAGCTCTCAACTGTGTTCATTGGACAACAGCCATGCAAGAAGAGCTGAATGAATTTCTACGCAACTGTGTATGGGAGTTGGTAGAAAGACCAAATGGTGTAAAAGTTATTGGATTAAAGTGGATTTTCAAGAACAAGAGAGACGCCATTGGATTCATCGTGAGAAATAAGGCGAGGTTGGTAGCTCAGGGATATTGCCAACAAGAAGGAATTAATTTCGAGGATTCCTTCGCGGCTGTTGCAAGGTTGGAAGCCATCAGAATTTTTCTAGCCTATGCCGCATTTCATAAATTCAAGGTTTATCAGATGGATGTGAAGTGTGCCTTCCTCAACGGTGATATTAAGGAAGATGTTTATGTTGAACAACCTCCCGGTTTTGAGACTGGAGATTGAAGAGTGTATAAGTTGAAGAAAGCTATCTATGATTTGAAGCAAGCACCTAGGACTTGGTATGACACTCTCTGTGGTTTTCTTCTGAACTCGGGGTTCAAACGAGGGTCAGTTGACAAAACACTGTTCACCATAAAAGTTGGAGAAGACATACTTGTTGTGCAAATCTATGTTGACGACATCATATTCGGTTCCAAGTCGGAGGAGCTGTGCGAGAAATTCTCAACTCTCACGAAGGAGAAATTCGAGATGTCGATGATGGGCGAGATGAACTATTTTCTTGGGCTACAGGTGAAGTAGTCATCAAAAGGGATTTTCATTAATCAGTCCAAATATACAAATGAGCTCATCGCAAAGTTCGGTTTGCAGTCTAGTAAAACCACAAGAATCCCGATGAATACTAACTGGAAGATTGAACCCGGATCTGAGGGAAAACTTGTGGATACCAGTAAGTATAGAGGGATTATTGGTTCTTTGCTATATCTAACCGCCATTCGGCCAGATATATCTTACGCGGTTGGAGTGTGTGCTCGGTTCCAAGTTCAGCCAAGGGAAGCACACATGTTGGCAGCAAAGAACATTATTAAGTATCTGAAGGGTACTGTTAATGTTGGGTTGTGGTATCCAACTGACGACAATATCCAACTGTCAGGATACTCAGATGCGGATCTAGCCGGAGATCGGTTGGACAGGAAGTTCACATCTGGACACTGTCAGTTCATGGGAAGCTAACTAGTTTCATGGTTCTCCAAGAAACAAGCATGTGTTGCCACTTCTACAACCGAGTCAGAATACATAGCAGCCGGTAGTTGTTGCATGCAAGTGTTGTGGCTCAAGCAACAGCTGAGAGATTATGAAGTAGCAACTGGACAGGTTCCCATCCATTGTGATAGCTCAAGTGCCATTGCTATCTCTTTGAATCCTGTTCACCATTCTCGGACGAAGCACATTGACATCCAACATCATTTTATCCGAGATCATATTGAGAAGAAGGATGTATCTGAGGAGAAGATTCCAACTGAGATTCAGAGAGCAGATATCTTCACCAAACCTCTAGCCGAAGCACGGTTCAAGATGTTATGCGATCTCCTTGGATTGTTGGATCCATCAGATGATGAGTCAGTCGAGGTGAAGAGATAGATATCTATCTGAGGGGGAAGCTCAGATGAAGGGGGAATCTCAGATGCGGATCGCCATCCGAAGATATCAGACGTCAGCTGAACAGACGAACTCAAGTCAGCTGATGGTATGCCGCAACATTGGAACACATCTGATTCCGACATCAGCTGGCAGGTATCATTTATGGCTGAAGGTGTTTGTGTCTTAAATGAGAATGTTTGAAATAAATTCAAACATTCATGAGCATGTCAGTTAGATTAAAATAGCCATCATAACAGCATTTAATGTAAAGTACGGCTGAACATCAATAGCCTTACTTTATAGTGCGACTGGGCTGACATAAAACCAGTTCACCTTCTCACTCGCGCGTATTGGAACTCGAAAGTTGATGTCAGTCAAAGTTAGTCAACAGTCGCGAGATCTCAGCCGTTGATGGATTCGCGCAATTCAACCCTAACCATCGATTTCAATCGACCCACTAACCTATAAAAGGCGGAAAATCAGAAAGTGATTTCTTACCTTCTACATATGTATTTATCTGCAGTAACTGTTCATCTTCGTCTCTGATTCTGTCTCACCATTTTCTGCAAGTTCTTCTTTTCTTCTCTCTATATATAAACTTCACTGCAACACTAAATAGCACCAAAAGCTTCTTCGCAAGGAAAGAAGATGACATCCTCTGGACCAACTCTAGTCCCGTCATCATACGAGGAATCTATTGACATGATGTTATCCAAGATCCATTTTGAGCAGATTCTGTAGGAAGATGCTCTGGACTCGCCGGTGTTATCCCCCCTCGCCGAACTTCTCAGGGAGAACGGTCTTCTTGAGTGGGCGACACTCTTCCCCACTCACCTTCTCAGGCGACAGGTCGGGGAATTCTACTTAAACCTGATATCTCCCATCGATAGTCGAGATGACCTCGTTTCAGAAATATCTTGTCGACAGCGCGACGTTCCTGCCAGAACGATCCGCCGTATCACCGTCCCCATACCAGTTTCAGATTTGCTACGCTCCATCATTCCATCAAATTTGACCACCACGGACACCGTCGAGAACATCACCGATACAGATGCTGATCAATTTCTTGAGAATGCTCTCATCACTCTAGAAAAATTGAGGAGCAACATGCAGCGAACGAAGTTGAAACCCGAGCATTGACTTCTGTTCGATGTTGTATCCAAGGTCATCTTTGGATACAACGGAGCCTTTTGGGACATCAGCCGACCAAAGCTCAAACAGCTGATTGCTTTGGAGCACAAGCACAAGCACAACATCAACTGGTTCAAGTTCTTCGAACACCAGTTGATAATGGAGAAGCAGAAGATTACAGAAACCACAACTGACTCTAGAGAGAAGTTGTTGAGTGTTAAGGGAACTCTCAACTTCGGAGTTAAAATTTCTGCCCTGATCCTTTTCACCACGAAGGATCAGAACATGGTGTGGGAAGACTGTGAGGAGACCCCAGTCAAGAGGCATATACTGTTCCCAACAGCCAAGAAGGCTCTGGATGTGATTCGGAGTGTTTATACTTCTAAAGACAAAAAAGGAAGCTGTGAAGTCAGCTGAGGAAAAAGATACAGCTGAGGAGCTACCTCCAACTGTCGGCCGCACTTCAAAATCAACAGCTGCACGCCGACTCAGAGATGAGTCAGATAAAGAGAAAGAGGAAGAACCAGTTAAAAAAAAGTTGAGGCTTCGTATCAAGAAGAAGTCAGTTGCAAAACCAGTGGAGGAGGAACCATCTGAGTCGAGTCACTCAGTTGACAAGGATGCGTTTGAAATTGTTCCTCGCGAAAGTGGAACAGGAAAGAAGAGCTCTCCCCATCGAGATGAGATGGAAGGGGTGGAGACCGATCCGGAAAGATGAGCCGAACATCTCCTTGGATGCAGCTTCTTCTTCTTCCAAGGAATCCGAAGATCTTCCAACCTCCCCCACGGCAGGAGCTGATGCCGTACAGTCCAAAGAGACTCTCTCAACCGACTGTAGATATCAAAAATTTAAAGAAATATTTTATTGATTTTAATATTTTATTTTATCATGGAATCTTATGATATCCATATTAAATAAGTTATTTAATTGATAAATATATCTTTATATGGTGATAAATATCTATTTCTTTGGGAACAAGTAAAGAATATACATTAATATTTAAGAGCCAATGAAATCACGCCACCTTATCCCTCAAGCCCATGATGGAGCCTAAAAGCCCACCAAGTCCATCATATTTTTCCCTATAAATAGAGGTCTCCACACAACTTTAAATCACACCTAAAAATCATCTTCAAGAGCTCAAGAATTGAAGAGAGAAATTCTCCAAGATTTCTCTCTCAATACTCAAGGTGTCGCAGCGAGATTCAAGGCGTTCTTCGTAGGAATCAACGCGTTCTTCGGCGGAATCATATCAAGTGGTGTTTAATCCAGAAATAAGGCGGAAGCCCTCCACGTCAACGTTATAAAGCTCGATGCTCAACGTTTACTTCGGAAACAAGGTGAACGTCCTCCGCGTTAACACCATCAACCCCAAAGCTCAAGTCAACGCCATCAACCTCAAAGATCAAGTCAACATCATCAAGCACAAAGATCAAAGCTCAACGTTTACTTCGGAAGCAAGACGAAAGTCATCCGTATCAACGTTACAAAGCTTGAAGATCAAGTCCAAGGAGATCTAGGAGGCATACTTCTACAAAAATCTCAAAGGCTGCTTGAAGACCGTTCGAGGGTCAAGTGAAGAGAAGAATCGGAGGATCAAATAGAGATTGAACCCGCATATATTCAAAATTCGTATATTTGTATGCAACCTTGTGTTTATTGAATAAATACAATATTTTGTGTTTACAGATTTTGGCACGCCCAGTGGGACAATCTCTACCTCTCATCTCTTCTCTTCGCCAAATCCAAAGAAGATGTCTACAAGTCTTGAGGAGCAAATCGCGAAGTTGACAAAGCTTGCAGAAGGACTTGCCAAATGCTTAGAAGAACGAGATGTTCAACTCGCAAAGCTGGAAAATGCAAATACTTTGGATACGAGAAGCCAACAAGCAAAGGACGATCAAGAAGCTGAGCTTTTCATGGAGCCAAAAGATGGTGACAAATCTCTGACTAAGCTTGAAGTCTCTTCCAATGGATCGATGCATGCCGATCAACTCAAAGCATTCATCAAGAAAACAATCAAGGACAAGTTTGAAGGGACCTCCAAATCATCATGGACTTATAGTAAGCCATACACTCAAAAGGATTGAAAGCTTGAAGATGTCGATCGGCTATCAGCCTCCAAAGTTTCAACAATTTGATGGCAAAGGAAATCCAAAGCAACATATAGCCCACTTCATGGAGACTTGCAACGACGCTGGAACATATGGAGATCACATGGTGAAACAGTTCGTGCGTTCCTTGAAGGACAATGCCTTTGATTGGTATGCTGACTTGCAGCCAAATTCAATTGATAGTTGGGAGCAATTGGAGCAAGAATTCCTCAATCGCTTCTATAGCACTCAAAGGACGGTGAGCATGGTGGAGCTTACAAAGTCAAGTCAATGTAAAGACGAGCCCGTCATCGACTACATCAATCGTTGGAGGGACTTAAGCTTAAATTGCAAAGATTGCTTGTCTGAAACTTCTGCAATTGAGATGTGCACTCAAGGCATGCATTGGAGTCTTCAATATATCTTAAAAGGAATTCAGCCAAAGACCTTCGAAGAATTGGCTACAAGAGCTCATGACATGGAGTTGAGCATAACCGCAAATGGAGTTGAAGATCTTTCAATTAAAGATGATCACAACTTTGAAGAAAATCAAGAAACAACCCATGGGGGCAAATCTCCTAAAGAAAGTTAAAGTGATGAAGATGCTACAAGTGAAGACAAAGAAGATGCTACAAATCAATCTTCTGATACTTGGTAGAATTCATAAAGTCAATGCTCCTTGATAAGAGCTTAAACTATCTATAAATGCTCCTAGATGCGAGTAAAAACCATCTAAACTTTTCAATCAAATAACTTCAAGTGCTCCTTGGTAAGAGCTTAAACTGTCTAAAATGCTCCTAGATGCGAGTAAAAACCATCTAAACACTTCAAACAAAGAACTTCAAATGCTCCTTGATAAGAGCTTAAAGTGTCTACAACGCTCCATGACGCATGAGCCTAAACTGCATGTTACTCCTGGCCCGCATGAGTATAAATTGTGTACGGCGCCCCTCCTTAAAACTATGATCAAATTCTTTGAAGAGTCGTCCAAGTGCAAGACTCCTTGACACGAGTATAAAATGTCTACAAATTCAAATCAAATGAAGACTCATTGAAACGAGTTTAAACTTTCTATCAAATTCAAGAACTCCTTGAAACGAGTATGAACTTTCTTTCAAATTCAAAGAACTCCTTAAAATGAGTTTAAACTTTTTAGCAAATTTAAGAACTCTTGAATATGAGTATAAACTGTTCACAAGTTGAAGTTCAAGAACTCCTTGGTATGAGTATAAACTATCTAACAAATTTAAATTTATCGAGACTCATTCATTTTTACAAGAAGTCATCCATGAATAAGTCTCGAGGGGGCATTTGTAGATATCGAAAATTTAAAGAAATATTTTATTGATTTTAATATTTTATTTTATCATGGAATCTTATGATATCCATATTAAATAAGTTATTTAATTGATAAATATATCTTTATATGGTGATAAATATCTATTTTTTTGGGAACAAGTAAAGGATATACATCAATATTTAAGAACCAATGAGATTGCGCCACCTCATCCCTCAAGCCCG
Source organism: Schizonepeta tenuifolia (assembly GCA_029490685.1). NCBI lineage: Eukaryota > Viridiplantae > Streptophyta > Magnoliopsida > Lamiales > Lamiaceae > Schizonepeta > Schizonepeta tenuifolia. The sequence goes on along the minus strand of CM055955.1, from coordinate 16,118,279 downwards.
TGATGGAGCCTAAAAGCCCACCAAGTCCACCATATTTTTCCCTATAAATAGAGGTCTCCACACAACTTTAAATCACACCTAAAAATCATCTTCAAGAGCTCAAAAATTGAAGAGAGAAATTCTCCAAGATTTCTCTCTCAATACTCAAGGTGTCCCAGCAAGATTTAAGGCGTTCTTCGTAGGAATCAACGCGTTCTTCGGCGGAATCATATCAAGTGGTGTTTGATCCAGAAACAAGGCGGAAGCCCTCCACGTCAACGTTATAAAGCTCGACGCTCAACGTTTACTTCGGAAACAAGGCGAACGTCCTCCGCGTTAACACCATCAACCCCAAAGCTCAAGTCAACGCCATCAACCTCAAAGATCAAGTCAACATCATCAAGCACAAAGATCAAAGCTCAACGTTTACTTCGGAAGCAAGACGAAAGTCATCCGTATCAACGTTACAAAGCTTGAAGATCAAGTCCAAGGAGATCTAGGAGGCATACTTCTACAAAAATCTCAAAGGCTGCTTGAAGACCGTTCGAGGGTCAAGTGAAGAAAAGAATCGGAGGATCAAATAGAGATTGAACTCGCATATATTCGAAATTCGTATATTTGTATGCAACCTTGTGTTTATTGAATAAATACAATATTTTGTGTTTACACCGACACTCAACCAGAGATTTCG